>SJYA01003929.1:0-39058 GCA_006410615.1 Neotragus moschatus | reverse complement strand
TTGAAAAAATTTTTATTTAAAAAAAAAAAAAAAAAAAAAAAAAACTTAGGAAATCTTATTTCTAGAATTCTTAGTTATTCTTGACTCATGTGTGGCTCTGGGTGAACTCGCTGTGGGAAGGCCTTGCAGACTATGCATGTGGGGATCTGCTGTTTACTAGGGGCTCCTACACCTACTTATCTTAGTCCTGCAAGGTGGATGCAATCTCAGGGCCAAGCCAGTTACCCGTGAACATGGGCCTATCACAGTGAGCGTGGAGCTCTTCCCTCCCCGACTCAACACCATAGCTCTTCAGTTAACCAGGTGAAGTAAAAAATTCAAGAGGCTCGTTAGGCTTCAAGAATTTCTTTCCTCCTCCCATGTCAGAGGGTGCTGCCAGTCATGAGACAACCCAGAGGGGCACAAAACAAACAGCCTTTCAGTGACAAAGTGGGCGCCAAATGAGGTACCTTTGAAGGGATCGGCTCCTTTAAATGGGTCGGATTTGAAGGGGTCTTCTGCCTGAAAGGGATCCGGATGCAATTCTTGGGCGTTGTTGCTAAATAACAAGGCTTTATTTTTGAAAGGGTCGTCCTGTAATTTTGCGAAGAGACAGGACAGGGATTTCATTATTTCAGATTTAAAGCCAAGCACAGAATTCTATACCTAACTGGTGTATTTTCCCCTCTAAGTGATGTGACCCTGAAGAGAGTAATTTTTATTAAAAAAAAAAAAAAACCACAGAAGACGGATTTTAGTTAATAATAACATCTACAACAGTCCATTCATTGTGATAAATGTACAAGATATTAAAACAGGGTAAGCTGGCTGTGGGTTATACAGGAACTCTCTGCGCTATCTTTGCAACTTTTCCTTAAGTCTTCTAAAATGAAAGTCTATTTAAAAATCGAGTGGAAGCGACTCAGGCATCCAGTAATAAATGAATGAATAAGCAAAGTGTGGTATGTCCATACAATGGAGTATCATTCAGCCTTTAGAAGGAAGTAAATTCTGACACACGCCCCCATGGAAGAACCCTGAAGACATTAGGCTAAGTGAAAGAAGCCAGTCACCACAAGACAAATACTGTGCAATTCTACTTCCATCAAGTCCCTAGAGCCATCAGATTCAGAGAGACAGAAAGTAGAAGAGTAGGTGGTCAGGAGGATGGGGAGCAGAGCTTAATGGGTATGAAGAAGTTCTAGAGCTTGGCTGTACAACATGAACATGCTTAACGCGACTGAACTGTATAATGAAAGATGGCTATGATGGTAAACTACGTGATCTGTCTTTTACCATAATCAAAAATATTTTTTAATATATCACTGTGTCAGAAAAAAAGTCCTATTTTTGGAAATGTCAGAAAGAAAATGTAACAAGCCCCTCCAACGACTGCAGCTCGAAGCCTCCTTGTTCAAAGGTGCACCTCCCTCAAGCACCTCCTCAGAGAGCGTGTGCCTATGTGGGCATTTTTAAAAACGCCTGTTTCCACACCAAGAGGCATGATGGCTATTTACATCCAGAGAGGAAGTGCGTGCTTGTGCAGTTAGAACTACTAGAGCATACACAGCACTTTGCATTTTTTCTTTAAAAAGTGCTTATTTGTAGAAGCAAATAGCATATTTAAATCAGCGGTGGGGGGTGGGGGGGGGACTTGCTTTTGAAGAGCAAGTTTTTAGAGTGGAAAAATGTACCTGAAAGGGGTTAGGGACGGACCTCACAATATGTGCAGGAAAACACTGCACTTGGTTTAGAAATACTGAGATATTCTGGTTCAGAAAGACACACCCTCAGTGAAAACACAAAGGTTTCACTATGACATGAAAAGGCACAACATCCTCCTTGAATCTGGCAAATGTGCCAGCATCGTTGGGGCTGGCGAACTCAGCCATTATTCCAACTGACCGAGACCAGATGATGAGAGCCGGGGCTTCCATGAAAATGCAGGCCAGTGACGTCAGAGGTGCCCACGGGAGGGTCTGGACAAGGCTGGGTGACTCCAGGGAGCAGGATGTGTCTCAGAGGTACGAGGCCAACAGAAGCCCCAGGCTCCCGAGGAATGGACCAACACCCCTGCCCTCTGACAGATGTGGAACAGTTTTCCTTACCTGAGAAAGATTACCTGGGGCCTCCAACCACAGGGCTTCCCGAGGTGGAGAAGCCAAGCCAGGTCTTGGGCAAGTGAGTGCTGGCGTCCCCAAGCGCGGCGCCCGAGTCTACGACACATAGACTCAGTAAGGAAGCTGTGGTGCCAACTACCATGAGGTGTCCGTGCCAGCAAGCACCCAGTGGGGGTCTGAAACAGACCAACATGCTGGGGGAGTCCTCATCTACGGAAGCCAGGCGGCCAGCAAGGAAAACCAACGCCCTGCAGCCCTGGGGAAAGGAATGTATTTGTTCCAGAAGAGAGAGAGATGGTGAAAGACCTGGATAAAGTAGTGAATTAAGAATGGCAACCTGGAAAACTAAATAGAACGGAAGCTTCTATTTGGTTTTTAATTAGCAGTGACATACCACTAATTGGTACTTTTTTTGTTTTAATGTTTTCAATTGCCACTTGGAAGACTTGACAAGTAACAGTGGACGATGGCAGAGAAGACAATGACTCCTGGGTGCTCTGGCTGCAATCCCCCTAACTGAAAGGCAGGTCTGCTCTCTCCCAGGAGCAACTGCTTGGCCTGAAGTAGCAGCTACTCCCTCCCCTTCAAAGGAGAAGCCTAAGATGACCCCGGCAGGATTCAAGTGGTTAGGGTAACCATTTACCATTTAGGGATTCCATTTCAGGTTCAGAGCAGAAAGCTAGATTTCCCCTGGCACAAAGACGCCATCAACTCCACCATCTGCTGACCACCTACTGAGGAGCACGGAGCCACCCGCCCACCTGGGCGATGCAAGTGTGGTGGCCAAGCTCGCGGCAGAGAGCGAGCACCGTGAGCAAGGAGCTCCCTGACCAGTCTTCAGTTCTGCACGTCTCAGGAAACAGACGTGATTGCTCCGAAAGGGCAGCAGGGGGGCATTCTGCGACATTCCTCCCCTTTAGACGGGGGCTAGGGGTGGTGTGCCAGTGCCATCAACACTCTCAAGAGAAAATAAAAGCTCTACTTGATAGCCACTGCCGATTCCCATGGTGCCACTACCCCCATTGTGGCTGATGTCTAGTTACCAAAGGTGGAGCTAAGGTTTACAAAATTCCTATTCAATCATCTGCTCTGAAGAGTCAGTAAAAGTGGCTCCAGTAGGTCAGGAGCTGAATGTGACAGACAAGCCTGTCCTTCCTGATGAGTTTGTGGTGAAGCTGAATGCTGCTCCTCTCTAGTAGACAGGCTGGCTGAGCACTGACTCCAAGGATAAGAAGCCAGTATCCGTATCAGCAGATGAGACATAAGGAATAAACACGGCTTTCAGAACCCTGCCATCTTGGACAAAGTCAAGTTACGTGGGCCTAACACTAAAGCCAGTGACTTCAGTAAAACTGTCCAGACTTAGAACGCTCTAGACACACCTCTTTGGTTACACTGGTTCTCAGGAAACTAAGCCCCTTACTTTCTTCCCCTTCAAAGAGAACCAAGAGACCTCCCTCTCCTTGGGAACAGTCTTGAAATGTCCAGGAGTGAACAAAAGCCCTCTTCACAGTGTTTATTAAGAAATGGAAACAAACCAAAAAGTGAGTGCTTTAAAGATTGTATTTGCGCAACAAGATATAGTTTTTCTTCCAAACAGTGGTTGTGGGTGTCTATGCAACACATATGACATCCAAGTTTCAAGATGGATTGACCATCATGTAAACATCTGTAATAAGATGAATAAAAATAAAGGCAAAAAAATCTGGGCGGGGGTGGGGGTGGGGGGAGGAGAATCCCTATTTTCCAAATGACACTTCCCTGCCAACTTTTTATCCAAGGAAACCCATCTTATCAAAGCCTGCGCGACAGAATTTAAGAGTGAGCCGTCCCATGAACTAAGACGCAACGGGCAAGCTGAGAGCTGTGAGGGCACCTGGACAGATGACCCAAGTAGGAGCAAGGCTGGGAAGCTGGAGCACACGCGCCGAGGTGCCAAGACAGACAGACGGCCAAGCGGGAAACTCCGCCTCAGGCGGCGGAGGAAGGAGCACCATTCACAGTCTCTGTTCAGACGACGAAGCTGCCTAAATGGGCCCTGAAGTAGATACGGAAATCCCCCCTTTGCCATTTCCAAGTGGAGAGGAATGTGTGAACGGCACAGGGAAGAGGTGAGGGTCAGGGATGGGAGACAGATGAGAACACCAAGAGCATCTTCTCAGTGCTCTGGAGAGTTAGGCATAAGCTTTCCCGTAAATCCTAGGGACAGAGCACTTGGCCACCGAGAAAGGAGACAAGTTGAGAAAGGCCCAGAGTCTCTCAGGAAGAGAGACAGAGAGGCTGAACTGTTACGGGGAGGGGAAGGAACCCACAGAGCGAACAAGGCCAGGAGCAGAAGCCTGCAGAGGGAGACGGCAGTGCAGGGCGTGTGGCCAAAGGCTTTGGGGCAACGCACAAGGAGACTAGAGACCAGCTGTGTCCCCCCGGCTCCCATAGCAACACAGACGCCCTCACCAGCCCAAGAGAGCCGGAAACGGCACACGCCAGCACTCGGGGCCCCAGCAGTGAACCCTGGCCACAACAGGGTTGTGACTAAGTAACACTGTCTGGATGCCAGCAGCCCCCCACCAGGACCTCCAGGGTCCTGCGGCGTGAAGTGAAGTGCTGACATTTCAAATGTGACCAACATTTCAGGAGACGGGCCAATTTGTGGGTGACACAGCAACACCCCGAGAGGGCTGATTGCCATTCCTACTGATCTTTATCTCCACCTGTGATTTTTCAAGGTGCTCCTTGTAGAGACATGGACACACACACACACACTTTTCCATCCTCCCAATGAGGAAGACGTGGGGTTTCACAACGTGTGAGAATTGTCCCATTTTGGGGAAGCCCTCCCAATGGGAGGCACTGGCCCACAGAGATGGAGGTCTTCACAAACTGGTTTCACAAAGGATCCAGGCCTGTCCTCGGCTTTGTCCCGGAGGATGCCGGGCTGCAGGGCTGGTGGGGAAGAGGCAGAGCAGCTGCAAAAACGAGCAACACCCTGCACCTGGACAGGATTAGGGCTGGCGAGGGCTGGATCCAGCAGGAGGGGCCTTCTCTGAGCCCGACACGGGACCCAATCCCAGGTCTGGAAAACACTTATTCAACCTTTACCATGGCTCCAAAACCGACCCTCTCTGCCAGGGAGACACCCGCACTCAGGTCCGCTAGGCGGCTCAGGCTGACACCGGGGGCCCCGTCGAGCACCTCGTCGTACTGCTCCAGACTGCGCTGGGCTTCCTGGCGGCTCTCGTGCAGCTGGGAGAGCTTGCTTCTGGCCTGGACAGATAAGACATGGTTAGCACGGAGGAGGGCTCAGGCGGAATGCATCAGGCAACACGCTTCTCTCGCAGGGCATCCCGCCCCAGATGATGCACGCAGATAACTGAGTTATCTGTCTACAGAGCCAGGTTTACAAGACTTGAGGCTGCTCATAAACCGAGAGAGAGAGAGAGAGAGACCCCATTCTGGCCGCCCTCGCGCAGCCTCTTTGTATCCCCAGTCCCCAAGAGAGGCAAGTACTCAAATAGACGTTTGCTGATTCGGAATGAACTGAAATGGGACAAAACCCAGATTTACTGCCTATTCAAAGCGGTGTTCAGCAGTCAGTTTGCTTTATGGGATTTTTATTGCCCCGTTTGCTCCTCCTTGCTCCTGGAGAAGGCATGGGAGGCCAGGGAAAGGACGGCAATCTGTGGAGGCAGACCCCGGCTATACCTTAACTGTCTTCTGCTCACTGGTGGCCTCACCTCTGTTTCCTCTTCTCCAAAATGGAACTGATGAGTAAGAGCCCTCTCGCACTGTCTGCCAGGGTGGCCTTACTAAGTAGTAGCTATCATGTTTAATATCATTATTATTATCACTAATACAGCAATACGTGAACCAAGAACTTCCTGATGTTCAAGCTGGTTTTAGAAAATGCAGAGGAACCAGAAATCAAATTGCCAACATCCCCTGGATAATGGAAAAAGCAAGAGAGTTCCAGAAAAACATCAATTTCTGCTTTATTGACTATGCCAAAGCCTTTGACTGTGTGGATCACAAGAAACTGTGGAAATTTCTGAGAGACATGGGAATACCAGATCACCTGACCTGCCTCTTGAGAAATCTATATGCAGGCCAGGAAGCAACAGTTAGAACTGGACATGGAACAACAGACTGGTTCCAAACAGGAAAAGGAGTACGTCACGGCGGTATACTGTCACCCTGCTTATTTAACTTATATGCAGGGTACATCATGAGAAACGCTGGACTGGAAGAAACACAAGCTGGAATCAAGTTTGCCGGGAGAAATATCAATCACCTCAGATATGCAGATGACACCACCCTTATGGCAGAAAGTGAAGAGGAACTAAAGAGCCTCTTGATGAAAGTGAAAGAGGAGAGTGAAAAAGTTGGCTTAAAGTTCAACATTCAGAAAACAAAGATCATGGCGTCTGGTCCCATCATTTCATGGGAAATAGATGTGGAAACAGTGAGAGACTTTATTTTGGGGGGCTTCAAAGTCACTGCAGATGGTAACTGCAGCCATGAAATTAAAAGACGCTTACTCTTTGGAAGAAAACTTATGACCAACTTAGACAGCATATTCAAAAGCAGAGACATTACTTTGCCGACTAAGGCCCATCTAGTCAAGGCTATGGTTTTTCCAGTGGTCATGTATGGATATGAGAGTTGGACTGTGAAGAAGGCTGAGAAAGAATTGATGCTTTTGAACTGTGGTGTTGGAGAAGACTCTTGGAGAGTCCCTTGGACTGCAAGGAGATCCAACCAATCCATTCTGAAGGAGATCGGCCCTGGGATTTCTTTGGAAGGAATGATGCTAAAGCTGAAGCTCCAATACTTTGGCCACGTCATGCAAAGAGTTGACTCACTGGAAAAGACTGATGCTGGGAGGGATTGGGGGCAGGAGGAGAAGGGGACGACCGAGGATGAGATGGCTGGATGGCATCACTGACTCGATGGGCGTGAGTCTGAGTGAACTCCGGGAGTTGGTGATGGACAGGGAGGCCTGGTGTGCTGCGATTCATGGGGTCGCAAAGAGTCAGACACGACTGAGCAATTGAACTGACTGAACATACGTTTATGTCTTGGATGCTATTTTATAAAGGCTGGAGGACTGATGCTGAAGCTCCACTGCTTTGGCTACCTGATGCTAGTAAGAACCGACTCACTGGAAGAGACCCTTAGGCTGGGAAAGATCGAAGCCAGGAAGAGAAGGGGGCGACAGAGGATGAAATGGTTGGATGGCATCATCAACTCAAAAGACCCGAGTTTGAGCAAACTCCGGGAGATGGTAAAGGAAAGAAGAACCTGGAGTGCTGCAGTCCATGGGGTCACAAAGAGTCGGACACGACTGAGCAGCTGAACGACGATAACAAAAAGGCTGAGTGGGCAAAGACTCTACAGATACTAATTAACAATAAAGCACACTGTTAGTGTTAGTTGCTCAGTCGTGTCAGACTCTGTGACCCCATGGACTGTAGCTCACCAGGCTCCGCTATCCATGGAATTTTTCAGGCAAGAATACTGGAGTTATGGTAGCCATTGCCTTTTCCAGGGGATCTTCCTAACCCAGTGATCGAACTCAGGTCTTCCATACGGCAGGCAGATTCTTTACCATCTGAGCCACCAGGGAAGCCCCCAAAAGCACAATGCTGCTGCTGCTAAGTCGCTTCAGTCACACTGTGCGACCCCATAGACGGGAGCCCACCAGGCTCCCCATCCCTGGGATTCTCCAGGCAAGAATACTGGAGTGAGTTGCCATTTCCTTTTCCAATGCATGAAGATGAAAAGTAAAAGTGAAGTCGCTCAGTCGTGTCTAACTCTTAGCAACCCCATGGACTGCAGCCCACCAGGCTCCTCTGTCCATGGGATTTTCCAGGCAAGAGTACTGGAATGGGGTGCCACTGCCTTCTCCAAAAAGCACAATATATGTTATCAAATCCCTGAGGTTTGAGTTTGTAATCAAATTTTGCCTGTAAACTGGCAAAAAGAGCCAAGAAAGGAAGCCACAGTCAGTCAAGAAAGGAAGCACGGATGTGCATTCTGATATTGCCAAGGTCAAACATAACCTTCACTGTGTAGGTGGGACATCTGAGGGCCAGCAAGGAGGCCTTTGGCCATTTCATACAGGGCAGTGGCTGCAGGCCTTGGGGCCTTCTCCCCAGAGAGGGCCAGGGAGGGGCAGAGCTCCCGAAAGGGTGGGGCCTCCTCACTGTGCCGCCCTTTGAACAGCATGGGGACAGAAGGCATGTTTGTGCGAGGACCCAGGCTGCTGAGACAGGTCCTGAACCTAGGCTCTCTTCAAACCTGTTAACATCATGTGCTCAGCCAGCCCGCGCCCACTCCGCCAAAAACAATGCGCACTCCAGAAGGGAAGCAGAAGGCTGGTGAGGCAAAGCAGACCCCACCAGGCCAAAGTCAACATGACGGGGGAACATATGCTGGAGGTTCTCAGCACTTCACCTTCAGGCTGAACAAAGCCTCCCAAGGAGAGAACCTAATGTAAATGAGGTGGGCAGGACTCAGGGAGATACCTACCGCAGCATAGACAGCTGGGACCGTGGCCGCACACACCTCCGTAACTGCCCTACTTGTGGCACCACCCTGCTTGGCAGGAGACCCCAGAAGCTGTATCCCACCCCAGCCCCAGTCCCAGCCAGGGGTGGCAGGCCCTGCCCGACTCCGCCCCCTTGGAGATACCTGGCTGATTTCGTCTTGAGTGGATTTCAGGGACTTGATGATGGTTTCCAGTTGAACTTTCCCAGCCTGGATGCTCTGTTCCAGCTGCGTCTCCTCCTGCTGCAGTCGGTTCAGCTCAGACTTGGCCCGGTTCAGGTCGTCTTCCTGGGACTTGAGGTCAGATTCCTGAGACTGGATCTGCGTCTTCAACGAGGAAATCTGAAATGAGATGAAATGCGACTTTGAGGAAGAATTCTGGTTCGTGTTTCTTGAGATGAGCTGACCCAGGGAGGGAGATGCAAGCCCGAATAGTGGACGCCTAGCTTCCTTACAGGGACCCCTCTCCACACGTGGGAGAAGCATCGGCAAGCTGTCTGTCCCTTGAGGCTGAACATCCCCTCGTCTCAGAGATCTGCTGAGGTCACAGCCTCCCTGCTTTGTGTCAAGCAGCAAAGACAACCGCGGAGGTGAGATGGGCACGCTGTGTCCCACGGGCTAGGGTGGGGTGATCACACATAGGTTCACACTTATATGTCTGACAAGGTGGGTAAGACGGAGGTCAGGCCACAGATGCTTGGACACTTTCCCAAATGACACGTTCAACAATTCTACTGAACCCGTAGGATGTCTCAGCCTTGATGCAAGGTCATGGTGAGCTCAGGGAAGTTCCCAAGAAGCATTCTCCTCCTGCTGGGCTTGGGGCGTGGGGAGACAACAACTCACCATCTGGGTCTCATCCTGGCACTTCTGCCTGACGTCACTCAGCATGTCTCGGAGCTTGGCCTTCTGCTGGTCCATTTCATCCAGGCGGTCTTGGGCATCCTGTTTTTGAGCTTCCAGCTCTTGCAAACTACTTGTTTCCCGGTCTAAATCATTTTGTAATTCCTAGGGAAGGGTCACATGAATTTACCCGAGACTCATTAAAATGGGGGCACGTCCAAGCTAACTCACAGCCAAGGCCAGAGCCGCCAAGACAGCCTCCAGGGACTTCCCTCGGGGTCCAGTGGCTGGGACACCACGCTTCCACTGCAGGGAGCCAGGGTTCAATCCCTGGTTGGGGCACAGAAGATCCTGCATGCTGTGCGGTACAGCCAAAAAGTAATAAAAATTATTTCAAAAAATAGAAAGATGCCCTACAAAACCACACATACCACAGAAAACAATACACACGTCCCAGCGTGGCGGCCCCAGCTGAATCTCTCACTAAGGCTCTCAGAAGTATTTACTGATGTCCTAAGAGAGGCCAGGCACCAGCAGAGAGGTTGGGTTCCAGGCAAGAGGAGCTCCTCAGTGACTGGTGGTCATGAAGCGGGAGGGAAGAGGCATAATGGTCAGACATAAATGACCAGAAATAAATGGACAGCTTGGGTGCTGTCGGCCAGGGTCACAGAGGTGTGGGGAGACCAGACTGACGCTGCGCAGTGGGGGTAGAGCCCAGGGAAACAGGCTTCAGTGGACCCAAAGGACAAGCAGGTGGCAGCCAGGACAAAAGCCAGGAAGGTGAAGAGCAGATGGGGGGCCACAGAGGACCTGTAAGAGAAGAGGATGCCGTGCTCCACCTGGATCAAAGGAGAGCAGGCTGAGAGCACCAGAGGCCACGGGCCACACCACAGACGCCACTGGCTCCTGCAGCCAGAAGCCCCTGTGGATAGCCAAACACAGGAGCAGGACATGATGGTTCCGACCGCTAAAGCTCCTCCAGGCGGCAGGAGCTTGGCTCCAAGACACCATTGCAGGTGTCCTCGGACTTGACTGTTAAGACTTCAAGGGGAAGGATCCTAGAGGTGGAAGGGCAAGTGTGAAAACGTGCACTGTCTATGACGGCAAAATCTGAAAGCAATGTAAACCTCCAAGCGGAGCTGGCTGGAATTTCGGCACAACACACCCTGAGGGGCACTGCAGCCCGCGGCCGAGTTACAGAGCAAGAAGGAGGCACGCGGCAGAACATGCACACGCGAGGCACACCAGCCTTGTGCACACAGGAAGGCAAGAACGGCACAGACATCTCTCCTTAAACACACACAAGACCTTTGCGCAAGGCCTCTCGGGCCGATGGGCTGCGCCTCTGGGGAAAGGGGGTGGGGGTGGGGGTAGGAGGCGTCTCTTATTTTCAACCAGGTGAATGTCACATCTACCTGCAAGGCAGAGAACTAAAGGAGACGGAATGGGAGGGGAGAGTGTGGCCTGAGGCTGACACGAGGAAGCAGTGGTGGTGGGGAGGGGACTCAAGCTGGGGCCAAGGGCAAGGCAACCGCAGCCTGAGCACGGGGGTGGCTGTAGGACTCGAGGGGAGCGGTGGACTCGAGGTGACCACTGGGGTGTCGGGGAGACAGGAGTGGTGAGATCGATCCCCCGGACTGGCTGGGGCTGCCAGAGGCTGACGTCATTTCAGAACACAATCCAAAGGAGGTGCAGGGTCTCCCTTTCCCTGATTTTTTAATATTTACAGAATACGTATTCATGTATTTGGCTGTGTCGGGTCTTCGGTGTGTCATGCAGGATCTTCTGAGGCTGTGCACGGACTCTCTAGCTGTGGCACCTGGCCTTAGTTGTCCCACGGCCTGTGGGATCTCAGCTCCCCGACCAGGGATTGAACCCCCACCCCCTGCTCTGGAAGTCAGATTCTTTACCACTGGACCACCAGGGAAGGCCCTCCCTCTCCCTGCTTTGGACAGAAAGTCATGGCTCGCTCCTCTTTGTCCACCAAAGCCCATCTCTGAGTCATTTGTCGGACTGGGTTTTCTGTTCCCCAGTTTCCTTGTCCCTGATCTCTAATTTGAAGAACAGACCTTGAGTGTGACAAATCTGGAAGGGATAAAATCACATGTTTTTGAGAGAAGGCTAGTGGCAGAGTAGAAACGTGGGTCTGCCACATCCGAGGGATGGACAAGTGACGATGGTGGCGGGGAGACAGAGGAAGAAGGAGGGTCAGACCCAGCAGCTTCGTCACGTGGGGCGTCAAGGAATCTGGGCCTCTTTCTGTAACACAGAAACAGTCGTGGAGGAGCCCAGGGGAAGACACACTGCCAGCTGCTGGTTAGGAAGGATGCCGGGGTCAGAGTGGAGGAGGTATCTGAGCAAAGAGAAAACAGAAAAAAAAAAAAAAAAACCCAGACAACCTACAGACCCAGCTCAGTCCCAACTGGAATGCCAGTTGTCTTCTGACCAGCAGACTCCAAGATCAAAAGAAAATGCAAGGGATCCAGAACAGACAAAACAGCCTTGAAAAGCCCGAAGTTGAGGATGCATATTTTCTGATTTCAAAACTTACTACAGAGCAACAGTAATCAAGACAGTGTGATTCTGGCATAAGGAGAGGCAGCAATCAGTGGGACAGAACTGAGAGAGCAAAAGTAAATCCACATGTCTATGACCAACTGATCTTTGAAAAGGGCGCCAGAACAATTGAGTGAGGGGAAAAAAAGAATCTTTTCTATTCAAGAAAAGGATCTGACTGGCCCTCCTCATGCAAAACAATGAAGAGGGACCCCTACCTCACACGATACGTAAATATTCACTCTAAATGGACCAAAGGCCTAAATTTAACAGCTAAAACTACAAAACTCTTACAAGAGGATGTGGGGTAAATCTTTGTGACCTTGGATTTGAGAATGGGCTCCTGGATATGACACCAAAAGAAAGAGTAGCAACCTCCCTGGGGGTCCTGTGGTTAAAACTCCGCACTTCCAATACAGAGGGTACGGGTTCATCCCCGGTTGTGGAATTAAGATCCTATAGGTCGAATGGCACAGCCAAAAAATAAAAAAAAAATTTTTTAAGACCAAGAAATGGAATAAATAAGCCAAACCTCATCAAAATTTAAAACGTTTGTGCTTCAAAGGACCAACGTCAAGAAAGCAAAATGACGACCCAAGGATGGGGATGTGGTATTTGCAAATCATATACTTGATAAGAGAATTTATCTGGAAAATATAAAGAACTCTTACAACTCAGCTGCTGCTGTTCCTAAGTCACTTCAGTCGTATCCAACTCTGTGCGACCCCACAGACGGCAGCCCACCAAGCTCCACCATCCGTGGGATTCTCCAGGCAAGAAGACTGGAGTGGCTTGCCATTTCCTTCTCCAATGCATGAAAGTGGAAAGTCAAAGTGAAGTCACTCAGTCATGTCCGACTCTTAGCGACCCCATGAACTGCAGCCTACCAGGCTCCTCCATCCATGGACTTTTCCAGGCAAGAGTACTGGAGTGGGGTGCCACTGCCTTCTCCTACAAAAAGGCAAATAACCACCCAATAAAAAATGCACAAAGGATATGAGTTGGCTTTCTCCAAGAAGATATACAAATGGCAAATGAGCACACAGTAAGATGCTCACCATCATTAGGGGAAGCGTTATGGGCGATGAGATGCCACTCCAGACGCACTGGTGCTGCTGCAGCTGCTGCTGCTGCTAAGTCACTTCAGTCGTGTCCGACTCTGTGCGACCCCACAGACAGCAGCCCACCAGGCTCCTCCGTCCCTGGGATTCTCCAGGCAAGAACACTGGAGTGGGTTGCCATTTCCTTCTCCAATGCATGAAGGTGAAAAGAGAAACTGAGGTCGCTCAGTCGTGTCTGACTCTTAGCGACCCCATGGACTGCAGCCTACCAGGCTCCTCCGCCCATGGGATTTTCCAGGCAAGAGTACTGGAGTGGGGTGCCACTGCCTTCTCCACCAGACAGATTCCAGTTTTGCCACATTCTCTCCAACACTTGATGTTAACACTGCTTTTTTTTTTTAATAGCCTTCCAGATCCACTAGGAAGGCTATTAAAAAAAAAAAAGGCAGTGTTGGAGAGGATGTGGCAAAATTAGAATCCGTATGCATTATTACTGGTAAGAATGAGAAATGGTGCAACCACTTTGGAAAACAGTCTGGAATTTCCTCAAAGGGTTACACACAGAGTTACCAAGTGACCCAGCAATTTCAGTCTTAGATATACATACCCAAGAGACGTGAAATCACAGGTCCACACAAAAACCTGCACGTTAATATTCATAGTGGCATCATTTGCAATAGCTAAAAAACAGAAAAACCCAAATAGCGATGAATGGGTGAACAGATGAATAAAGTGTGGTGCAGCCATACAATATTCAGCTATTAAAAAAAAAAAAAAAAAGCAGCAGCTTCCCTGGTGGCTCAGTGGTAAAGAATCTGCCTGTAAATGCAGGGGGCATGGGTTCAGCCTTTGGTCCAGGAAGGTCCCACATGCAGCAAGGAAACGAAGCCCGCACACACAACTACCGAGCCCGTGCCCTGGAGCCTATTAGCCGCAAGTGCTGAAGCCGGCGCGCCTAGAGCCCGTGCTCCGCAGCAGGAGAGGCCGCCACAAGGAGAAGCCTGTGCGCCCCAACTAGAGGGTGGCTCCCGCTCACCGCAGCTGAAGAAGGCCCACACGCAACAACGGGGACCCAGCACAGTCAAACACAAACAAATAAAATATAGAATAAAAACCAAACAAAAGATAAATAAATAAATCTTTAAAAGGAACAAGAAGAAACGAAGCACTGATACACGCAACATGAATGAACCTTGCAACTACACCAAGTGAAGAGAGGCCAGACACAAAAGGCCCACAACACATGATTCCATCGATAGGATATGTCCAGAACAGGCAAATCCAGAGGCGGAAGGTACACCGGCGGACGCCAAGTCCTGGGAAGGACTAGAGACTGCTGATGGGTATGCAGTCGCTTTTTGGAGAGATGAGACTGTTCTGTAATTGACTGTGGGGACAGCTGTGCAACTTCGTGCATATTCCAAAAACCACTGAATTATACACTTTAAATGGATGAATTATAAGGTATGTGAGTTACATCTCAATAAAGCTGTTGTTAGAAACACAAAACAGAACAGTAAACCAGGCAAAGATGCCACAGGATCTCACTAGGACGACAGTCATGGAAACGGAGAGACCCCCCTCAGGCAGGAGGGGGAAGGGGAGACCTTTGGGGGCCAAAGCTGAAGCTCCCATTGCTTAAAACCAAACATAAACTGGCCCGAGGACCAAGGTCTCCTAGTCAATGCTGGGCCCTACCCTGGAGCCCATGCTGGCAGGCGTGACATACGATCTCCTGGCCAAACCCATCTGGGAAAAGGCAACAGGAACCGGAGTCAAACCTGGTTCTCACAAAAGAGCTTTAATACATACAGTGTTCTGAGGGGACCCTGGTGGTCCAGTGGTTAAGACTCTGCCTTCCAATGCAGGGGCAAAGGTTCAATCCCTGGCTAGGGAAGTATGATCCCCCATGCTGCACACGGCATGGCCTGAATAAATAAATAAATAGTGTTTTGTCGCTTCCTAAGGAGCTGCCATCTCATTAGAGCCCCGTCCTGGTCTGAGTACAAATGAGGCTTCCATGCAGCAGGGGCTGGCCTGGCTGGCGCTGGCCCCACTCCAGCTCCGAGGGGCTATGGGGGTGCACAGGACCACCACACCTCAAAGGCTGCAGGAGTATGCTGTCAGAGCCCAGCAGCGAGGTTTTGGGGGCCCTCATCCAGCCTGTTGTGCAGACCAAGGGGACAGCACCTCCAGACACCAGACTGACCCGACGGCTTTCTCAGACTCGCCCAGGAGCAGGCGTCAGAGACCTGGGGACTGGTTTTCCAGGAGTTCAAGGACGTCACAGCACCCAGATCCCCAGGGATAGAAGCCTGTATGGAGTGACAAGGCCACAAGAAGGAGGACCGGCCCGGCATTCATGTGGCTGGCTGGGCCAGGGCCAAGGGGAGATGGGGGATGAGACCAGCATCCCTGCACCAAACAGAGTGGAGGGTGAGTGATACGGGAGGGCAATTCCGGGACACAGGTAGAAATCAGAGGGCTGAGGTGAGAGCAATACTCCAGAACGAGCAAACACCCAGAAAAATAGTCCCTTGGCCACCAGGGCCCCCATCCCTGGGGGCCTCATACCCGTGGCCTCATACATGATGCAGCTTACTTGAGCAAAAAAGCAAAACAAAAATATGATGACAGAGGCAGGCTGTTCCCTGCCTTTTGATCTGAAACATGCCAGGGAACCATCTAAGGCCCAACCCCCGATGCCAACGTGTACAGAGTGAGAAGCCAGGGAAGAAGCGTCTGGACACTGTAGCGTGTGAATCAACGAGAACCCACCCTACCCCACCTGCAGACGGAAACCGTGACAGAGGATACGTCCTGCCTGGTGAGTAGGCACTGCGCGCCATCTGTCCACTGGGTGTCTCATGACATCCCCCAGCCCTCGTGGGACAGGGGAAGGGGAGGGCGACAGAATGCTGCCCAGACCCCTGAGCCTCACTGAGTTGGGTGCTGCCGCCCCTGGCCCAGCTCAGGCCGCTGCCCTAGGAGGCGGCCCAGAAAGAGCCACCCACTGCAGGGTGCTGGGAGGTCGCCCGCACATCACAGCCAGACGCTGCTCCTCGCTGCCGGCGGGAAGACGGGAAGACTGAGGCCAGGAGGCTGAGCCAAGCTCCTGCAGTCCCCCAGGCGAGGCACGGTGGGGCCACAGTGCTGACTGCTCCACCTCACTCCGCTCCCCCAGCTCTGAGCTCAGAGCACTCAAAGGCCCCGCACGGAGACCAACAGGCCTAGCAGTACCCATTCTCGGCGTGAGGGGGGCACAGACAACTCACGTTTCCCCCTGGTGGCAGAGCCATCCTCTATACATTCAGACCTGAGACATCTTGGGAACCAAGGTGTCTTGGAGTGTGTAGCTCCCAGGCACTGACCACTGCGTTTCTAGCATTGCCTCACTCTGCCCAGAAGAGTGAGCGCCTGCCAGATCCCGGGCACCAGCCCACTGCCTGGAGGAGCAGAACACTCATTACCACTGTTGCATAAGGTCTAGAGACGTTACAAAACCAGCCCAAAAGCATACAGCTGCTAAGAAGAGCCAGGTTTGAGTCCTGGCACTCAGACCCCAAACAGCCAACTCAGTGGAGATGACCCCGATGCTTGGAAAGACTGAAGGCAAAAGGAGAAGGCGGCAGAGGATGAGATGATTGGATGGCATCGCCGATTCCATGGACATAAACTTGGGCAGACTCCAGAAGACGGTGAGGGACAGGGAGGCCGGGCATGCTGCAGTCCATGGGGTTGCAAAAAGTCGGACACAACCGAACGACTGAAAACCAACTCAGACCCCCAGTGTCTGCTGTCACCATCCTCCACAAGGAGACTCTTCAAGCAGGGCTGTCCTGAGAACAGGTTAGAGAGCACTGCCTGATCCTCAGAGCTTCAGGCTAAGTGGGAGAAAGCAGACATCAAGGATGGGATGTAGTATGATCCCCCCTCTGTGAAATGTCCACAACAGGCAAATCCACAGAGACAGAAAAGAGCTTATCGGGGCTAGAGGAGGAGACGGGGAGTCACTGCTAATGGTGATGGGATCTCCTTTCCGGGTGATGGGAATGTTCTGGAGCTAGACAGAGGTGATGGTTAAGCAATTAAAGAATATGCTAAAAATGACTGAATTATATACTTCAGAAGAATGGATGCTACATTACATGAATATCTCATTTTTCTTAAAAAAAATCCACTATCTATGGTTATAGGAAACTCAAAATAAATCACCTGTAAATCCCCAAAGCTTGAGTTTCCAGTGCCCACACTGCCCCCTCTGCCCTGCCCTACTACCCCTGCCGGGAGTCCCTGAACCACATTTGATATGAGGCCCATCCTACCAAAAACCAGCCGCCTGCTTACCTGTACTTCATTGGTTTTCTGTCTGATTGCCTCTTCCTTTTCTCGAATGTCTTGCTCCAGTGAGTATTTCTCTCTGTGTGTTTGAACAGTCCATGAAAGCACAGAGAGAGGGCATGAGGAACGAGCTGACCGTCTCCCCGACACTTCTCCCCAACGACCATCTGCCTTTAGTATCCCCCTCCCCTCCAAGTGTGGGTGGAACCTGCAGATGCCACAAGGCTTGGCCCCCCAACACGATCACATAAGCCTTTGAAAGTAGAGGGTGTTGGAGTGACGCCCAGGATGAGAAGGGCTGGACATGCCTCTGCTGACTTTGAAGATGGAGGGGTCACAGGAGAGGGGCACAGGGCCACCCCTCGGAGCAGAATGAACCCCACCAA
Organism: Neotragus moschatus; assembly: GCA_006410615.1. Classification (NCBI taxonomy): domain Eukaryota; kingdom Metazoa; phylum Chordata; class Mammalia; order Artiodactyla; family Bovidae; genus Neotragus; species Neotragus moschatus. The sequence goes on along the minus strand of SJYA01003929.1, from coordinate 21,226 downwards.
CATACAGCAGGAAGGGAGGCCCCAGACTCCCAGCTCTGAGGAACCTGGACAGCACCTTCAACTCGGCTCTGTGAAGCCCCGAGCAGGGGCCCAGCTGAGCCCTCCTGGATTCCCAGGCTGCAGAGCTGCGCACGAAGGAATCTGTGCTGTTTTAAGCCATTCCATACACAGCAAGAGAAACTGAACATGCTCTCTAAGCCCTTGGTGCGCCTGCCCATGAATGGTGAGTGCCTGCTTCTCGGGAGACGAGGCGCCAAGGACACATGGAAAGGGGCCTGGCTTTCAGGAGCTCACCGGGGACAGGTGAACAGACAAACGAACACAACCTAAGCACTGTGGAGGGAAATCCAATGGGATAAGGAAAGGGGGTGGAGTGTCCCACACAACCCAAGCACTGTGGAGGGAAATCCAACGGGATAAGGAAAGGGGGTGGAGTGTCCCACAACGGACGACAGGGAAAGACTGAGGACACAGCCTGCGAGGGGGAAATGCGACGGCAAAACATTCCTGTCAAGGGGCACAGGGAGGCAGAGCTCAGCAGGGGAGCCACGGTTGAGTCCAGAGTGATGCAAAGTGGGCCAGGGACTCTAGAGGGCTGGCCGCAAAGACTGGGTGAGGGTCTCTGAGCCCGGCTACTGCTCACAGGAGGCTGTGGTGGGCCGCTGCGCACTCCGGGTGCCTGCTGGGGCCCTGTCTCCCACGTCAGCTGCAGACAGCTCCCTATCCCCCCTGGCAGCAACCAGCCTGGCTCTTCTCCTGAGAGACAAAGGCTTGTGTGCCCCTCCCCCAAGGTCATACAGTGAAACCCTAACCCCCTGTGATGGTGTTAGGAGGTGGGCCTGTTGGGAGGTGACTGGGTCATGAGGACAGGGCTCCCAGGAAGGGGATTAGCCCCCTACCAGAGACCCCAGAGACCTTCCACGCCCCTCCAGCATGTGACAACACCCCAAGAAGACACTGTCTGTGGACCAGGAGACACACCATACTGGACACCAGACCTGTCTACACCTCCATCTGGACTCCCAGTCTCCATGATGAGGAGACTATGTGTCTGCTGCTTAAGCCCCTTCAGGCTGGGGCGGCTCGTTACAGCAGCCTGAAAGCACCAAGTGCCTGAAGGGGCTGCCTCCGTGTCGGAACCCTCGCGTGGCCAACATACCCTACCTCCCCTGCCAGGAACCCAGCGCCCGCTCAACAACAAGGCGTCCTCTGGGTCGCGGGGTCAGACGCAAAACAACCGTGAGAGCTTGCATGTTCGTGCCCACAAGCCTAAGGACCACCTAACAATACAACGCCCCCTTCAGATCCCATCTCCAGGGGAGAGGCACCGTTTCACCACGCTCCCAGGCAACAGGCCTGAAGGTCACTCTCGAGGTCACCCAGGCCAGCTTCCTGCACATGCCTGCTCTACACAAGCTTGCCTCTCACCTTCACCGCTAAATGCTCCAGGCTGCCCGAAGCTGCGCAGCTGTGCAGAGGCAGTCCTGGCCTGACTCAGACACCCAGACCCCAACCCTCGCGTTAGCGGGTCCCCTCCCTCCTCTATCTGCATGTCTGATTAACAGCCGCACCCTGGCTCTAAGAAACTAGCCCTCCACAGACCCTCTCTGCCTTGCCAGGCTGCCTGCACTGATCTCTGGTTTGGAGATATGGCCCCGGGGGAGCCAGGGACAGAACAGGAGCCATGTTCTGGGCTGAGCATGAAGCAGAGACTCTGGCTTCAGGAGGTAGCCAAGGCTGAACTTAGCGGCCAGCCAGGCACCCACCCAACTGGTATTCCACGATACCTGATCTGCCTTTGCCTCTCAGAGTTCTGCTCCACTCAGGGTGCAAGCCACGCCCAAGGGGCACCCAGCTGTGAGCAGGGTTTCCACTTTCGGCCCAGAAACACTCCCTTTCTGGTGGATAGCAGGTGCCCTTGGTCCTTAGCTGGCTATGCCCCACCTCCCACCCCCAGAATGAGCTGTTAAGAGGATGCTGCTGCACACAGGGCCACAGGGCGCAATGCAAGTAGAGATCTTCCTTCAGCCAGATGACGAGAGGACAGACACAGCCGCCAAAGCCCTTGTTTACAGATGGGAGCTGGGAGTGAAGGTGGAAGCCTGGACACAAGGCCTCTCTCACAGCGTCCTGGAGAAGGCAATGGCACCCCACTCCAGTACTTCTGCCTGGAAAATCCCATGGGTGGAGGAGCCTGGTAGGCTGCAGTCCATGGGGTCGCAAAGAGTCGGACACGACTGAGCGACTTCACTTTCACTTTTCACTTTCATGCATTGGAGAAGGAAATGGCAACCCACTCCAGTGTTCTTGCCTGGAGAATCCCAGGGATGAGGGGAGCCTGGTGGGCTTCTGTGTACGGGGTCGCACAGGTCAGACACGACTGAAGTGACTTAGCAGTAGCACAGTGTCCAATGGCTCCTCCTAAGTCACAATCTCGCCACCTGAGACTAGCTGCTTTACATGTCTGGATGTTACACCTTCCTGCGGAGGGGATGGGGTGCCCTCAGTGCTGGAGACCCCACAACCCACACTGGCTCCCACTATGGAGCTCAGGACTTGAGCTCATTAAGTCATTTCAGGAACCTGGGAGAATATGTGTCCCTTTGTTCCTGCTGAACAAACTCGTGATGGCCAAGTTGAAGGTCGTCCATAAGCCTCTGCTGCTTCTAGTATCAACCCGGGAAAACAGACTGGAATCAGAGGGGAAGGGGGCATTTTAGCTTACCTCTGTAACTGGGTGATCTCCTGACTGATGTCGTCAAGCTCCTTCACACCGGTAAACTCCCCGGATCCAAGAGTGCTTGAACTATCCTGGAACCAAATTCAGACACAGAATTACAAACTGGCAAGCTGACCTCATAAGACAGCAGGGGCGACAGGTCTTGGAATGAGGTGTAAAATCATTCATCTCCAGCCCCCAACCTGGAAGCCATCTGGGCAGTGCAGACACACCCCTCGGGGCCCCTGGTGAAGGCTGGGCAGACCGCCAGCACCCGCCTGCTCAGTGGGCTGCCGGCGCCACCTGGCGGTGGGCTGAGGGGAGCGCCGCGAACATGAGGGGAATGACTGGGGGTGAACGGACCTCCAGCTACTCACCGGGATGGGAGTGCCTCTCTCTGAGGGCGGCACCATGTCTGGCGAGAGGACTTGAGGGGGGTCGATGCCTTTACTGACCTTCTGCTGAATGAAATACATAGCTAACGCGAACTGGTCTTTGCTTAACTTCCCCGTTTGCCTCGTATCGGCCAGGGCCCTGGGAGAAACAAGGCAATGCTGATTACACATCCCAAGCACCAGCATCAGTTCTGAGCACAAGGAACCCACACTTCTAAACATGGACCATGATGGTAACTGAAAACAACAGACCACAGCTGCGCTTCCTTTCCTACTGAAGAGCAGTCCCCTACCACAGCAGCCCCCAACCCAAGCGTCAAGGCAGGAGGGGGCTCCTCTCCCGGCTGGAGGACTGCCTCGGGCCCAAACAGGCGCCAACAGGGCTGGGAGAGATCCCACCAAGTGTCTCTGTTAAAGGCTGGTTTTAAGACACCTTTGTTCTTGCTCCCATTCAAGGTCAGGGTAGGAAAGCTTGAACTGCAGCTATTGCTCCTGCTCTCCCGGCGAGGGCGAGTCCTGCAGCACGTGCGGCCTGCAGCGGCTCTCAGTGCAGTCTCGTCTCTCCAGCCCACTCCGCTTCCCCGTCACTGAAGGCATGGGGCTCTGGCCCACATGCTAGAGCTGCTCTGTCTGTGTGCACCAGGGCGGCGTCGCTCTGCTTGTTCTGACAGGCTCCCTGGGTACTTGCAGGGGACAGGCCCACATCCTCATGCCGTCCCTGCGTGCTTCTGGCATGTTACCTCTGCTTTGATCGCACCCCCTCCCATGCCCCCAGCAAACAACCCCAGACCGTCCTTTCGGCACCTGTGGTCAGTGCAGAGCTCGCCCTTCCTGCCCTCGGATGTCACTCTCTGTATGCCATCCCCTCCACGGGCCTTCCTTTAATCCGAGTGTATCTGTGATTTCGTTGTGTCATTTATGGGTCGGCCCTTACAGGTAGAGATCTACGGTATAAATTACCTTCCTTTACATGATGATCGGGCCATAATTTGAATCCTGCTCTCAGGCACTTCAGCATCCAAGGGTGCAGGCCGCCCAAGTCATCACCAGGAACTGGGCCTCCCCCAGTGATGGACTGGGAGGCATGTGCTCCCTGAGGAGGGATAGCCTGTTTTCTCGGCTGGGGCCTCGCCTCACAATATAGCCATCTCTCAATTATTGGAAAGGACAGTTATTTCCTCAGTCATTCCCAGTGAATGTCACAGGTCTGCTAGGAGGGCTTCATCCCTCCAGCTGCATGGCAAGTCTCTTACAGCTCCAGGTTAAGCCCTCTAAGGGAGGACTCGCCCCTCTGAGAAGAAAGCTAGGAAGTGACTGCCACCGCTGGCCATCCCAGGGCCGTGAAGACTGTCCTGCCAGCCCAGAAGGAAACAGGCAGTGGAGATGGCTCCCTGACCGGTGCTGAGGTGCAGACTAGAGCCTCCCTCTCCCCACCCCCATATCACTGGCCTTCATGGGGCAGGGCCTCTCAGGGATGTGGCCACAGCCCTGAGGCCTAGGGTGGCCCTGCTGGAGCCTTCGGGATCCTCACTGTACACTGTACCCCCAAGGGGTTGGGATTGAGCGCCTGCAGCCCCGGTGGCTGTGCTGAAAGCTGCAGGACCACGAGCAAGAACTGGCCCCAGCCACTCAGATCGCGCCCGAGCTCCCCAGAGTGACCAAACAGGAAGCCTTCCCGCTGGAGGAGACTATGTGGACACGCATGGAGTACAGGGAACGGTCCTGTACACTCGGCTCTGACAGCCACCAGCTCCGGCCTTGCCCACACACGGCCCAAATCTCACCGGGAGGGTCAGTGAGGCCCCCACTGCTGAGGAGCAGAGGCCTGCCTGTCCACCCTTACCATATGTGTGCCAGAAGGTTCTGGGTGAGGCCGGAGTGCATGAAGATCTCCTTCACCTCCTGGCCGCTCACATAGCCGTCCAAGTCCAGGTCGGTCTTCAGGAAGATCTCGTCAAATCGCATCTTGTCCGCCACCGGCACCACCCAGCTTACTGTTGGCTGAAGGGGGTTTTCAGAAGTTAATTCTCAACCTCTGGGGCTTTCCTGGTGGCTCGGTGGCAAAGAATCCGCCTGCCAACGCAGGAGACATGGGTTCAATCACTGGTTCGGGAAGACCCCAGGTGACATGGAGTAGCTCAGCCTGTGCGCCACAACTATTGAGCCTGTGCTCCAGGGCCCAGGAATCACAACTACTGAAGCCTACACGCCCTAGAGCCTATGCTCCGCGACCAGAGAGAAGTCTACGTACTACAACCCTGCTCTCCACAACGAGAGAAAAGCAAAAAAGACCCAGCACAGCCAAAAATAAGTAAATAAACTTCTATTTTCAAAAAATCCTCAAGCTTTTTATCACCCACAGATATTACACCATTAAAGTCTTCTCATGCTCATTTCAGCAGAAGACCTTCCGTGAGGTGGACAGGCAGACAGGACCTATGGTCTGTAGACGGGAAAACTGAGGCTTAGAAAGGTGAATGCTGACTTGGCCAGTCTCACCCAACGGCCCGTCTGTGCCTCCTGCAACCCCATCACAGTGCCCTGAACCTTTGTCCCAAGAGAAAGGTGAAGGTCTAGCAGATCTATCTGCCAACAGCCTGTCCACCCTGCTGCCTGGGACACAGGGAAAGCCAGTAACCCCTGCCAGGGGAGGCTTCAAGTGCACCAGAGAGGACCCTCCTGACCACTCGTTCTGGAAGGCCTGTCTCCCGAGACCCGGCCCGGTGGCCAGGCCAGCCTCCCTGGGCCCCCATCTTCCACCTGCGGGTGCTCTCTGCTGCCACAGGGCCAGCCTCCCGGCCCGCAGCTACAGACCCTGCACTGCATCCTCCTTTGAGCCTGAGTCCACTCCCTGAGACACAGCAGAGTCCCCTGGGAGGCGTCAGCACACACAAGGCACTGCCGTGCAGTGAGTGGGGCTGAAGTGCAGACTGCGCCCACGGGACGGGTGGGCACGCAGAGCCTGCAGTGCCAGTGCAGGAGCCCGGGCCCCAGAGAAGCACGACCATCACCCAGGAGGAAACCCCCACCCGGCAGGGCCCTGCTGCGGCGGACGCAGCTGAGAGCCCAGCAAGGGATTCTGACTTCGGTGGTCGGTCACCCAGTGCACGGGTGATCTCTCCTCACACCACCTGCTCAAGTCCTACACAAGAAGGGCAGATGCCAGGGTCCACCAGGGCCAGGGCAGGGCTTCCCTGGTGCCTCAGTGGTGAAGAGTCTGCCTACCAATGCAGGGGACGTGGGGTCGGGGCCCCGTAACTGGCCCTCTGGGGGCCCAGGCAGGGCTTTGCTCACCTAGGGATGAGGAAAGTAGCAGGGATCGGGCAGCGGGGGAGGCATGGAGTTTGTGGGTCCACAGAGAGGCCTGCTCTCATATCTGTGATTCCACAAGCTGTCTCTATTCCTGGGGAAGGGGACACACACATCCCCACCTCTGACCCCCAACCGTGGCCGGCGGTATACTGTCTAGCCGGTGGGGTCAGCAGCATGCTCCTGGGATCTGGGGCAAGCCACCAGCCCACCAGGGGGTGGGCTGCCCCCATCAGCAACCTCAGCCTCGCTTGCTCCCTTGTCAGTGAAACACACCACACATGGCCTAACCTATGGTACTTAAGAACTCTCAGCAAGAATTCTGCAGACTCAAGGTCTCAGGTCTGGGGCTTCCCTGGTTGTACAGTGAATAGGAATCCACCCGCCAACGCAGGGGACGCAGGTTCGATCCCTGATCCGGGAAGATCCCACATGCGGTGGAGCAACTGGAGCTGGTGCACCTAGAGCCCACACTCCCCAACACGAGAAGCCGCCACACTAAGAAGCCTGAGCACCGCAGTGAAGAGCAGCAACCCGCCTGCTGCACCAACCAAGACTGAGCACAACCAAAACTCACTACGTCATTTTTTAAAAGGTGCTGGGTCTTGGAAAATAGCAGCTCATGCAAGTCTGAGTCACTGGGCCCAGCCGCACCTCTCTGAGTCCAGTTCACCATCTCCTGGCTCACCCTGTCCCAGCCTTCTTCCTGTTTCAAGGACACAGGGAACGTCCCCACTTCAGAGCCTGGCCAGGCGCTAGTCCTTGGGTAGCTGCTTATCGTTCAGGTGTCAGCTCAGGTGTCACCGCAGCAGGGGCCTTCCAGCTGGCACCACCTGCAGGAGGGCAGCCCTTCCTCACCCGGACACTTCCAGGCCAGGCCAAGTTCTGCTTTCTCAGGACTGCTGGAGCTTCCTCAGTCTACCAATGTAAACTAAGCTTATCATCTGTCTCCCCAGAAGGCAGCCTCACAAAGTACTGGGCACAGCCGGTAGGCTGGGAAAGGTGCCTGGGCGGGGCCAGCTGTGACTGCCCTTCACCGAGAGCCATACACAACTCACCAGCCTGAGGCCATGCCTCCCTCTCCTAGGGGCTCCTAGGACTAAGCCTCCTCCTCCTCATCTGGTATCTTTCTTTTTTTCCCCAATTCCAAGATATGTAAGCTCCTTGAGCCTCACAAGTAGAAAACCAAGCTTTAAAGATCTGTCACGATCACTGGACCCCTGGTGGTCCACTGGCTAGAAATCCACCTGCCAATGCAGGGAACATGGATTCCATCCCTGGTCCAGGACAATCCCACATGCCCTGGAGCAACTAAGCCCGTGCACCGCAACTGCTGAAGCCCACGTGGCCTAGCGCCCGTGCTCCACAAGAGGGGCCGGCACAGCAAGAAACCTGCTCACCTGAACAGAGCAGCCCCACCTGCCGCAACCAGAGTGAGTGCATGTGCAGCAATGACGACCCAGTGCGGGCAAAACTAAATAACATTGGGGTTTCTCTCAAATGTCACTATCAAGAGACCTCACTGTCTTCTTATGCACTTCTCATTTCCACTCCCATCGTCTTGCAAACACGCACGTGGTGCTGGCTAGCCTTGTCACAGCTCATCACCTCTGAAACCACAAGTGAGGCAGAGATGAATCTCCTGTTCTTGCACGTTCCAGACAACGTCACAGGTGCCTTTTCATAAAAAGCCCCTCATGATGCTGCCAGAGGGAGAAGCATCCCTTTTGACACACAAGGAGCTGTCCTATGGCGAGGTGGAGCCCCCTCCTGTTTTCCTAACATGAGACGGATGCCTCCCTCCATCCTCTGATTACCATGTGTTTACTGAGCATCAAAGCACCATAGATTCTCCTCGACACTGACATAGTAGTCAGGAACTAACTCTGCTCTCACAAAGCTAACAGCAGAGGGCTGGGGGTGGGGGGGGACCTGAACAGACAACACATAATTAACTGCAGAGCAGGCCAGATGTGCAAGATCTAGAAGAATGCAGGCAGAGGGTCAGCAGAGGTCACATCAGGCTTTCCAGACAAGTGACCTGTGAGCAGAGGCCTTGCGGTGCCAGGTGCCTCAGGGTGCAAGCTGGGGGCACACCCTCCCAGCCAAGGGTCTGCCCGAGGTAGGAGGGGCGGGGGGGGGGTTAGCAGAGCGCCCTGAGGAGGGAGCGTGCTCAGTATGTCTAGGGAAAGGTGGCGTTTATGTATAAGGCAAAGAGAAAGTGAATTCTGAAGCCCTGTTGCTATGGTCTGAATGTCTGCAACCCCCTCAATTCATACACCACAAGTCCTCAGCCCCAGTGTGATGGTGTTAGAAGTGGCGGGGGGCACTCGGGGAGGTGACCGGCACATGAGAACAGGACCTTCATGAACAGCATTAGTGTGCCCTTGTAAGAGGGGCCTCAGAGAGCTTCCGCACCCCTTCAGCTGTGCAAGGGCACAGCAAGAGGACAACCATCTGTGGACCCGGAAGTGGCCCCACCAGCTCCGAGTCTGCTGGCGCTGAGATCTCGCACTTTTGCTTCCGGAAGTGAGAAACAAGTCTGCTGTTCGGAAGCCACCCAGTCTATGGCGCTGTCACAGCAGCCAGATGGCCTAAGACATGTGCTATAAAGATGTGACTTAATCCCAGACTTCACCCTTCTTGGGTCACAAATGACTCACTCCCAAGCAAGCTCTTACTCGGGCTTTGCGCAGCAGTGCCAACAGCCGCTGTGAGGCGTGGCCAGCACGCAGAGGGTGCTGTACCTGTGCTTGCTTCATGCTGTGCTTGGGGGACAAGCTTCCTGTGCTGTTGAGGCTGCTGACGCTGCCGTGGGAAGGCGTGGAGCGCAGGCTGTCTTTCGGTGGGGGGCTGGCGGGCAGGACGGGCACGGCCCCTGGGAACATTGTCTTCTTCCTCTTGGAAGGCGGGATGAGGGACGGGGGCAGGACGGAGGGCACAGGCTCCTTCTCGAGGGCTCGGTACACCAAGTGCATGGCCTGCGAGGACAGAAGAAGGCATCTGGGGGGCGAGGCCCAGCGCCAGGGCAGGCGGAGGGCAGCTCCTCAGTGCCTCAGGCGTGCCACGAAGACGGCTCTTTCTGAGGCTGCTTCCAAACGCCACGAGTGAAAATAAACCTTTTCTGATGAGCTATGCCACCAATCCATGATTTTCCAAGACATTCATTCAATCACACAACACTGAAATGAGTACAAAAAGAGGGACTTCCCTGGTGATCCGGTGGTTAAAAACTCCATGAGCCCATTGCTGGGGGCCTGGGTTTGATGGGACCTAAGGCCCGTGGTCTTAGGCCCATGGGACCTAGGAGCCCCCAGCTACGCAGAGGTCTAGCACTGCTGCTAAAGGAGAAGCGGGCAGGAGTGCAGGGATCTGGTCAGAGAGCTAGATCCTGCACGCCACAACTAAGGCCCGGGGCAGTCAAATCTATTTGAAGAAAAAGAAGTATAAAAATAAAGCATGAGGGGCTTGGGGATTAGTGCTTAATGGGGACGGGGCTTTAGCTTTGCCAGGTCAAAAAGCTCTGACAACGGCCGGCAGTGATGCCCGCACAGCCACGGGACTGCATTAAACCCCCAAACCTAAAAACAGCCACGAGGATAAATTCTGTTACGTGTATTTTACCATAAATTAAAAAATAATAATGGACAGCCAGTGAAAAGAACAGGATGACAGAGAAACACGAGAAGTGCTCAGAGAAGTTGATGCGTGTTGGGGGAAAAAAACACAACTGCGTAGTGTGGGGTGTAAGGGAGTATGAACGGAATCACATGAGAAAGTTACAATTTTCTTGGAAAACGTTTAAATTTAATCTAGAAGTTTAAGTTTTCAAAGGCTTTATACCACAGTATAGTAAGGTAGCAATAAGCTTTAATTCATTTCTACATTGTAAAATTTCATCTTAAATACATTTAAAATTCCTAGAGCAGAAGATGGATATTATTGTATTTCATTGTTTTTCTGACTTAGGAATTCCCAGATTACTCAGCAATTTTTTTTTTTTTTTTTGGCTGAAGTTAATCATGTGTGTGCTTTTTAGTTGCTCAATTTGTCCAACTCTTTGCAACCCCATGGACTGCAGCCCACCAGGCTCCTCTGTCCATGAGGTTTCTCCAGGCAAGAATACTGGACTGAGTTGCCATGCCCTCCTCCAGGGGACCTTCCCAAGCCAGGGATCAAACTCAGGTCTCCCTTATAGCCAGATTCTTTACCGTCTGAGCCACCAGGGAAGCCCTGAACTTAATTACTATTTATTAAAGCACTGTCCTTAACTGTAAGGGGCTACTTTATTCTATTTTCGTTTGACATTTAATGTAATGAGATGAGTGAATAAATGTCATAAAACGGAGAGAAAGATCAAAGATGCAAATGAGGAGGAGGGAAAGGAGAAAGAAAAAGAGGGGACGGAATGACATGGGCACAGGGTGGGGAGATGGGGGCCAGGCAAAGTCAGCCCAGCAGGCAGCTGGGTGGGGAGCTGCAGGGGTGCGGAGGAAGGGCAGCTGCACAGGAAGACAGCCCGTGGGACCTAAGAGCCCCCAACTACAGAGATCTAGCGCTGCTGCTAAAGGAGGAGGGGGCAGGAGTGCAGGGATCTGGCCTGGACAGAAGCCACATGGAAGCGTCGGGACTCTTGGTGGTCGTGTCTGCACACACACCTGCCTCCCAGCTCTGTCTGCTGAAAGGGCCAGAGGAAGCAGCAGCATCCCAGGGGCCACTGAGCACTCCAGAGCCCAGACCGTGGTCTCTAACACCCTCTCCACTGTAAGGAACCGGGGGTCCCAGAGCAATGGCTGATAATGGAGCTGAGAGAAGGGGTACACAGCAAGAGCCGGGAACATCACATCATGCCAAAAGTAAGCAAATGCTCAAAGACTGATACAATGTGACCAAACGACAAAGGAGTTGGGCTACAAGGAGCTCCCACTGGGCAAAATAAATCATGCGAGTAAGGATTCTAAACCATGGAACAGGGAACAGGAGACAGGTCCCTAAGTCCACTGTGATGTGAACAAATCCCTTACAGTAGAGGGTGAGCTAGAAAATGTACAAGGAATGACAGAACCAGAAAGTCCTCAAAAGGCAACTGTCAGAAACCTGACTGATTCAGGTGAGACTCCTGGGAGGATGCAACAACTAGCAGGTGAGAGGTGCAAGGGTGCAGGGTGTTCAGTCTCCACGCATCATCTCTCATGGAAGACGGAGCACAAAGGAAAACAGAAACTGCAGAGAGAATCCCGAAGCCTCCACCTGACCTCGATCACAGCGGAAGACGTGTAATAAGATATCACACGTCCTACCGACGTCCTGTGCCCTGGGGAGAACAAGCATCACCCCAGTGGGGACCTGCCCCACAGAAGTACGAGCCCCGGATCATCACGAGGCAACAGCAGACAACCCCTCACCAAGGGACGCTCTACAAACCGCTGGGGAGAACAAGCATCACCTCAGTGGGGACCAGCCCCACAGAAGTACATGCCCCGGACTATCACAAGGCAACAGCAGACAACCCCTCACCAAGGGACGCTCTACAAACTGCTGGCCTTAAAAATGCCCACACAACCACGAGACAGGAAGACAGATGCAGGAGGTAGCCTAGATTACAAGAAACAGGACTACACACACAGGAGGCTGGAGTCTCCTTCACTATAAAGGACATTTTGGGGGACAACTGGCAAAATGTGAATAATATCGTTAAACTAGACAACAGATTAACAAAATAATACACATAATATATATGTGTGTATATACACAAAACATATATGATATAACCTATAGTAACAGATACTACAATAAATTACACAATGTCAGGGCCAATTTCCTGATCTTGAATTAGATGGTGGTAACTTAAGAGAATCCTCTGGCTTGGGGATATACACACTGAAGTATTTCAGGATGAAAAGGCCCGTGTCTGAAACTCTAAAATGGTTCAAAGGAAAAACTAATGTGTGTGTATATATGCCTGTATCCCTTCATATGCAAATGAGAGGAGAGAGGGGGACAAGGAGCGGAAGAGAGAGAAGGAGAAAGGAAGTCATTGTAGTAAAGTGGCCACATGAGGAATCTGAGTGAAGATTCAAAAGAATTCTGTCAAATTAAACCCAAATTACGTCAAAATAAACATTCTTAAAAAAACTAAACAAGAGGAATTTCTTGGCGGCCCAGCAGGTAAAGACTATGGTTTTCCACCGCAGAGGACACAGGTTCCGTCCCTGCTGGGGAAACAAACACCCCACATGCCGTAAGACCTGGCCAAAGAAAGAAAGAAACAAACAAGAAAAAAACAAATCCAGGACGGGAGGGAGGGAGAATATGCACACAGACAGCTGCATCACTTCATTGTGCAGCAGGGACTAACATAATATCGCAAAGCAACTATAGTCCAATAGAAAAAGAAAGAAAAAGGTCCAGAAATCCCCACACAAGTGGCACGTTTCCATCCTCAGGAGGGTGGGGAAAAGAGACTCAGCAGGGACCTACCACCGCAAACTCATCTCTGTCCAAGTGGCCGTCCTTGTCGATGTCGCTGAGGTCCCAGACCTGCAAGGGAAGAACAGCAAGGCTTAGTGGGGGACAGTACCTGGGCTTCCTGCAGGCAGGAAGGGCCTATGTGGTGGCAGGCACGCCCATCAGAACTCACATTCTGACTGCACACCTGGGTTAAGACAAGGAAATCAAAGTGCATTTAAAAACCAGGCTTTAGGTTCTCTGAAAAGCCATCACCCAATCAAATGTCAATTCCAGGATCTTCTCCACCATACTGATGGTCACTTTCGCTAACACCTAACCATGATTATAATCACGTCTAATCTGGTTTTTAGTCTTTGGTTAAAGACTGCACGTGCACGCACACACGCACACACCCTCCCACCCACCCCATCCCCATCCTGGCTGGGAAGGGCCATGGGCATGCACTTGAGTAGGACTATGGGATCTTGCCTCCTCTCCCCTATCAGTGGATGGTGAGAAAGAGGCCACAAATTATGCAAGGTCAACCTAGCATCCAGAAAGACAAGGCAGGCACAGATCAAAGGCCGTGTGCCTGGGTTTCCAAAGTACAATCAAGGCACGAGCTTCTTGACCTAGGTCAGCCATCCAGGACCAGTAGGGGGCCGGCGTGACTCAGACACCAGTGCCCAGAGCCAGACAAAGGGCCAGGGTCCATCCACGATGCTACGGATGCTGGTACCCGCCCCCCAGTCAACCACTAGCTGCTTCAGCCTGGGGCTGCTTGTCATGTGTGGGCCCTCCTCTTCTCCTGCTGCTGCATCCTTGGCCTGGGCCACTCCATCACTCCACAGAGGCCAGAGCCTCAGCTGGCCTCCCTGCCTCCAGTCCTGTCCCCAGGGTAACCTCAGGACCTGCCCTAGAATGCTCTCTCACCCTACTGACAACATTCAGACCCTGCCGCTTCGCCTGGCACTGGGAGCCCTGTGCCCTTAGCTGGGCTCCACATCCCAGCCCATCCTCCTGGGACTCCACCTGGACCTCTAGGACCCTCAGACTGTTCACAGTCCCCTCAAGCACATGGATGCCCTTTTAAGTGTCTGGCACTGGGCTGAGTGCTTTACGTCCATGGTCTCAGCTAAGGAAGTAGCAGCTCAGGAAGAGCAGCACTCCCCAAAATACAGCACATACAGGCGTTCCTGGCCCCACGGTCCTACCCTACCCTGGCACCACTGATGTTGGGGGCCAGATCACCTCTGTGGAGGCCACCCTGTGCACGGGAGGATACTGAGCAGCATCCCTGGCCTGTGCCCACCTGCTATCAATAGCACCCAACCCAGATGGGACAACCAAGAATGTCTCCAGACACCGCTCACCATCCCCTGTGAGTGAACTGCCTGGTGAGAACGCCAGGCCTCCTCGGCATGCTGGGCGGCCTCTGTGCATGCCATCATGCACCTGGCCTTCTCAACCCTCATCAGGCCCTGTTCCATCCCTCCGGAGGCTACAACCCAGCGGTATCTCTTCTCAGCAGCCTTCCCTGCCTGCCCTGAACCCCTCGCTCAGACAGGTCAGGTACCGCCCCTTCTACTACTGTCCCCACCAAGCAAAACTGTGATTATCAAGGAGGCAATGGTGGGGCAGGGGAGTACCAGGGAAAAGTGAGGGCTCTGGGACCACCAGGACCTCATTCCCTTCTCCATGAAACCCTGAGCAACCGACTGCCCATTCTCAAGGCTCTCATCTCCTCATATGGAAAATGGAGGACTTCCCTGGTGGTCCTGTGGTTAAGACTCTGTGCTCCCAGTGAAGGGGGCACTGGTTCAAGACCCGCTCAGGGAAGACCCATGTGCTGTATCTCAAAAAAAAAAAAAAAAAAGAAAACGAAAGTGACACCATCCATAACACCATCCATCACAAAGTAGTAGCAAGTTACTCAGTGACTTCATTCCTGCAAAGCCCTAGAACAGCATCTAGCACACACTAAGCCCTCAATAAATTAATACTAGGATCTTAACTATTACTTACTTATTTGACCTCCAGGACTGTATCTATTAATAATTCTATCCCCCTCTTCCCAGTGCTCAGCACACGGCTGGCGCAAAGCAGACTCCAAAAAAAGGTTCCAAATGACCAAACGGATCCCCAGCATGTGGGTGCAGGGGAGCACAGCTGAATGAGCGTGCAGAGATGCATGGACGGATGCCAGAGTGCACCAATGTGCACATGCATGGATGGATGGGTGCGTGGACGTGCAGGCACGCGCGCACGGACGTGCAGGCACGCGGGCACGGACGTGCAGGCACGCGGGCACGGACCTGCAGGCACGCGCGCACGGACCTGCAGGCACGCGCGCACGGACGTGCAGGCACGCGCGCACGGACGTGCAGGTGTGTGGACCTGGAGGAGTGCCTAACATGGGGAAACGGGTGCACATGTGGGCTGGTGTTTGGAAGAAGCGAGTGATAGACGAGCAGAGACGTGACCCCTGTGGAGAAAACCCAGGGCCAGGGTAGAAGATCTGCAGAACTCCCCTTCCAAGCTGTCGCTCCCCTTCTAAGAAGGCACACCCCAGTTCTGTCGCTCTCCTTGCCCTGTGCACGACTTGGCTTTACAACACTATCACAGCCAATGGTCAGGTACTTTGAAGGACTGCCCAATACAGGCACACCCTGTGCAGGAGCAGATCACCCCATCCTGCCCGATAAAGACCACTGGTGATCACTGTGGGTCCCCCTCACAGGTCTCCATCTACACCACACCACGACCAAGAAGACAAAGGGATCTGTGAGATCCCCTTATTCTTAGTGGCCTCATTTCCAAACAAAGTCTTATCTGGGTGCTATGAAAAGGGGCCAGAATCTGCAAATGTGCGACTCAAACAGGGACGTTACTAGGTGAATCCACGTGGGCAGAAATCTGCTCCTTTCCCCACAGCTCTGCCAAATGCCATGAGCCTGACCCACAGCTGTGGCCTAGGGCAGCCGGGGCCTTGCTCTGTCCTCCTGCTCTAGGTCTGCACCTGTCACATCAGCAGTTCCATCCAGAGGACAATATCCACCCCCCTCGATCCAGAATGGCACAGAGACAGCCACCGCAGAACTGGGCCATGTGCACAGGGCAGATGTGAGGGGCCACAACCTAATCTCAGAATGAAAACAGTCAGGTTTAGAGAGCTGTATCTGAAAAAACTTGTAGGGACTTCCCTGCTGACCCAGCGGCTAAGACTCCGTGCTTCCACTGCAAGGGGCACAGGCTTGATCCCTGGTTGGGGGATGAAGATCCCGCATGCCGTGCAGTGCGGCCAAAAAATAAAACTTTAAGTACTTGTGTTTAATAGGAACAAAACTGAGGCTTTAAAATAAGGGGGGGAGGTAGAGAATGCATAAAATTTTATCTAACTTGCAGCAGAATGGAAAGTACCTTTACCTTAGGTTCAGAGGAAGGAAAAAAAAAATTAAAATAGAAAGGAAATACAGACACATATGACCATACTCCTGCCCTAGAGGTCTGCATTCAAGCCCAGCTTGGCCTGCCCTCAGCCCTGGGCAGCGAGAGCACCTCTGAGGTTGCCAGCCCATGCGTGCTGGGGAGCCTCTGTGAGCTGCACCCTGTGAGGCCCCGAACCAGCCTAAATGCAGTGACCACTCAATCCACGGCAGCTCCTGTGAAAACTGATGGCGCACGGCTGTGCTGTAAGGCCTTGAAGTGTAGGGGGAGGTGGCGGGGTGGCATACCAACCAGATTCAGCAGTAGTGCCCCATGTGAGAGAACCACTTACCCTGCCCAGGACATCAAGAGGCAGCTTTGAGTTCATGAGGACTGGCTTGACTTTGTCTCCAGACAGCAAACCATTGACAGGTAAGAGGCTTTCAAAAATTCCATCAAATTTTGCCTTTTCTTCTACCTAGTTGGAAAGAAACAGCCTGAGTGAGGGGAAAACTGTGAGTGTCCAGAATGAACCCTGACCTTGAAGCTGACTGAAAGCGGGGAAGGATCCAGCACTGGGCTCACCTAAGAGCACAGGACAGTCTTCCTGCACTTCCAAAGTCAAGTCTAGGCAGAAGGACACAGGTGTTGAGGGACTACAGATATGGTGGCAAAGGTCAACAGCGGAGAGAGGAGCCTGGCAGACTCTGGAGGTCATGGAGTCACAAGAGTCGGATGCGACTCAGTGACTAAACAAGAACAAAAGCACCCCAAGGCAACCCAGAGATTCAATCCCTATCAAAATGTCAATGGCATTTTCCACAGAATGAGAACAAGTAATTTTAAAATTTGTATGGAAATGCAAGAGACTTCAAAGAGCCAAGAGTCTCGAGAAAAAAGGCAGAGCTGGAAACATCAAGCTCCCTAAACTCAGACTATACTACACAGCTACAGTAACCAAAACAGTATCCTACTGGCTCAAAACCAGACCCGAAGGTCAAAGGAACACAAGAGAGAGCCCAGAGATAAAGCCATACACTTATGCTCAATTAACCCAAGACAAATGAGGCAAAGACATACACTGGAGAAACGACAGTCCACTCAGTAAGTGGTGCTGGGGAAACTGGGCAGCTACATGTGAAAGAATGAAACCAGGACGCTGTCTTACACCGCATACAAAAATATGCTCAAAGTGGATTAAAGACCTAAGTGTAAGACCAGAAAACCCCTAAAAGAAAACGCAGGCACAACACTCTGATATAAATCATGGCGATATTATTTTAGATCTGTCTCCTAAAGCAAACAAAAGCAAAAACAAAAAGAAAGAAATGGAACCCAATTAAAAGCTTTTGCACAGCACAGAAAACCACCAACAAAACAAGAAGGCAGAGAGTCAAGACAGAGGAGGAGCAGATGGGAGTGGCGTGCATCTCTCTCCACAGATGTATCAGGAGTACATCCTCACATGCAGAAGACCTTGCAGAGAACAGAGTCCCGGACCACTGGAAAGGGGCGCACAGACTCAAGACCCAGCACCTCCCAACTGCCGCGAGCACCCAGCGCAGGATACCTCACCCAAATGAGGACCAAGGTAAGCACACAAACGCAGTCATCAGCAGACAGGCTTCCCCCAGAAACCCCAAAACACACTCACACAGCCCTGTCACCCCTCCCACCAGAACACATGCACAAGCCCCTCCCGACACGAAGCATACACAGGCCACGGGACCAGCCTCACTCACTGAGCGCAGAGACCAGACCTGAGAGGAACCATGACCCTCGAACCGCAGGAGAGGAGACCTCACACACAGCAAGCCAGACAAAGTGAGAAGATGCGAGATACTGGGCAAATGAAGGAAGGGGTAGAAACTCACACGCCCTAACAAGGGGAAAGAGGCAAGCTACCTGAAAAAGAACTCAGAGCGATATTAGCCAAGATGGCCCAAAACCTCAGAAACAGAATGGGGAAAACACAAGAATCATTTAACACACTTAACAAGGACCTAGAAGAAGTAAAGAAAAAACAGTGACGAACACCACAATTACTGAGAGTAAAAATACTCTAGAGGGAATCAACAGCAGAATAACCGAGGCAGAAGAATGGATAAGTGAGGTGGAATGGTGGAAATTCCACCTCAGAATGGTGGAAATAACTGCTAAAGAGCAGAATAAAGAAAAAAAAAAAAAAAGAAAAAAACTGAGGACAGTCTCAGAGACCTCTGAAGCAATATCAAATGCACCAATATTCAAATTATAGAGGTCCTAGAAGAAGAGAAAAAGAAAGTGTCAGGAGAAAAATTTTGGAAAGATTACAGGTGAAAACTTCCCCAACATAGGAAAGGAATAGGAAAGTCCATCAAATCCAAGAAACACAGAGAGTCCCATACAAGATAAACCCAAGGAGAAATACACTGAGACTTTTATTAATCAAACTAACAAATTAGACACACACAAAAAGTATGAAAAGCAGTAGGTAATATACTTGCTGCTTTGGGAAACCCCATGTGATTAACAGCTGATCTTTAAGGAGAAACTCTACAGGCCAGAAAAGCGTGGCAGGATACACTTTAGGTAATGAAAGGGGAAAATCTACAACCAAGATTACTCTACCCAGCAAGGATCTCATTCAAAATTGACAGAGAGATCAAAAGCTTTAATGGCAAGCAGAAGTAAAGGAATTCAGTAGCACCAAATAAGCTTTACAACAAATGCTAAAGGGACTTCTATAAGCAGGAAACACAAGAGAAGGAAAAGAGCTACAAAAACAGCTCATTTCAGTTCAGTCGCTCAGTCGTGTCTGACTCTTTGTGACCCCATGAACCGCAGCACACCAGGCCTCCCTGTCCATCACCAACTCCCAGAGCTCACTCAGACTCGCGACCATTGAGTCAGTGATGCCATCCAGCCATCTCATCCTCGGTCGTCCCCTTCTCCTCCTGACCCTAATCCCTCCCAGTATCACAGTCTTTTCCAATGAGTCAACCTCTTCGCATGAGGTGGCCAAAGTACTGGAGTTTCACCTTTAGCATCATTCTTTCCAAAAACACCCAAAACAATAAAATGCTAATAGGAACACATGTATCAATAATTACTTAAAATCTAAACTGATTAAACACTCCAACCAAAGACACCAAGTGGCTGAATGGATACAAAAAGAAGACCCATATATATGCTGTCTACAAGAGACCCAATTCAGACCTAGAGACACAGATAGACTGAAAATGAGAGGATGGGAAAAGATATTCCATGCAAATGGAAATCAAAACAAAGCCAACGCAGTAATTCTCGTATCAGACAAAACAGATCTTAAAATAAACAATATTACAAGAGATAAGGACACTACATAATGATCATGGGATCGATCCAAAAAGAAGACCTCACAACTGTAAATATTGATGCAACCAGCATAGGAGTGTGCTCAGTCGCTCAGTCATGTCCAACCCTTGTGACCCTATGGACCCACCAAGGTCCTCAGTCCACGGAATTCTCTAGGCAAGAACACTGGAGTGGCTTGCCATTTCCTTCTCCAGGGGATCCTTCTGATCCAGGGATCAAACCTACATCTCCTGCATTGCAGGCGGATTTGCTACCACTGAGCCACCAGGGAAGCCAAATACATAAGGCAAACACTAACAGACATAAAAAGGGAAATCAACAGTAACATCATAATAGTGGGTGACTTTAACACCCCCACTTACACCAATGAACAGATTATCCACAGAGAAAATTAATAAGAAGACACAAGCCTTAAACGACACATTAGGCCAGACAGATCTAACTGATATCTTCAGGATATTTACCCAAACGCAGAAGAATACACTTTCTTCTCAAATGCCACATGGAACTTTCTCCAAGATAGATCACATCCTGTGTCACAAATCAAGCCTTGGTAAATTTAAGAAAATTGAAGTTGTATCAGGCATCTTTTCTGACTACAACACTATGAGCCTAGATATCAATTAGGACTATCTAGGGGGGGGAAAACGTAAAAAACACAAATACGTGGAGATTAAACAATATGCTTCTAAATAACCAACAGGTTACTGAAGAAGTCAAGGAGGAAATTTTTAAAATACCTAAAAAAAAGCGGCAATGAAAACATGATGACTCAAAACCTATGGGATGCAGCAAAAGCAGCTCTATAGGGAAGTCTCAGTTCAGTTCAGTTCAGCCGCTCAGTCGTGTCCGACTCCTTGTGACCCCATGAATCGCAGCATGCCAGGCCTCCCTGTCCGTCACCAACTCCCGGAGTTCACTCAGACTAATGCCCATCGAATCAGTGATGCCATCCAGCCATCTCATCCTCAGTCGTCCCCTTCTCCTCCTGCCCCCAATCCCTCCCAAGTTTAGGGCAATACAATTCTACCTCAAGAAACAAGAAAAACATCAAAGAGACAATGTTACCTTACACCTAAGGCAACTGGGAAAAGAACAAAAAAAAAACCAAAGCTAGTACAAGGAAATAAATCATAAAGATCAGAGCAGAAATAAATGAAAAAGAAATGGAGGAAACAACAGCAAAGGTCAGCAAAACTAAAAGCTGATTCTTTGAGAAGATAAAAATTGACAAATCATTATCCAGAATCACCAAGGAAAAAAGGGGAAGGCCAAAATCAATAAAATCATAGATGAAAGGTAGCCTACGAATGGAATAAGAGATCTGGAAATGGTTTACCTGATAAGGGGTTAATATCTAAAAATATACAGAGAACTCTCAGTATCAAAAACCAAACAACCTGATTAAACAATGGGCAGAGGATCTGAATAGACATGTTTCCAAAGAAGTATTACAGATGATCAACAGACACATGAAAAGATGCTCAGTGGCATCATCAGTTCAGTTCAGTTCAGTTCAGTCGCTCAGTTGTGTCTGACTCTTTGGGACCCCATGAATAGCAGCATGCCAGGCCTCCCTGTCCATCACCAA
>SJYA01003928.1:0-44164 GCA_006410615.1 Neotragus moschatus | reverse complement strand
ACTCTATCTATCAGATCTAGGCCCTTAAATCTATTTCTCACTTCCACTGTATAATCCTAAGGGATGTGATTTAGGTCATACCCGAATGGTCTAGTGGTTTTCCCTACTTTCTTCAATTTAAGTCTCTATTTGGCAATAAGGAGTTCACAATCTGAGCCACAGTCAGCTCCCGGTCTTGTTTTGGTTGACTGTGTAGAGCTTCTCCATCTTTTGCTGCAAAGAATATAATCCATCTGATTTCGGTGTGGACCATCTGGTGATGTCCATGTGTAGAGTCTTCTCTTGTGTTGTTGGAAGAGGGTGTTTGCTATGACCAGTGCATTTTCTNCCACAGTCAGCTCCTGGTCTTGTTTTGGTTGACTGTGTAGAGCTTCTCCATCTTTTGCTGCAAAGAATATAATCCATCTGATTTCGGTGTGGACCATCTGGTGATGTCCATGTGTAGAGTCTTCTCTTGTGTTGTTGGAAGAGGGTGTTTGCTATGACCAGTGCATTTTCTTGGCAAAACTCTATTAGTCTTTGCCCTGCTTCATTCTATATTCCGAGGACAAATTTGCCTGTTACTCCAGGTGTTTCTTGACTTCCTACTTTTGCATTCCAGTCCCCTAGAATGAAAAGGACATCTTTTTAGGGTGTTAGTTTTAAAAGGTCTTGTAGGTCTTCATAGAACCATTCAACTTTAGCTTCTTCAGCATTGCTAGTTGGGACATAGACTTGGATTACCGTGATATTGAATGGTTTGCCTTGGAAACGTACAGAGATCATTCCGTCGTTTTTGAGACTGCATCCAAATACTGCATTTTGGACTCTTCTGTTGACCATGATGGCTACTCCATTTCTTCTGAGGGACTCCTGCCCACAGTAGTAGCTATAATGGTCATCTGAGTTAAATTCACCCATTCCAGTCCATTTTAGTTCACTGATTCCTAGAATGTCGACATTCACTCTTGCCATCTCCTGTTTGACCACTTCCAATTTGCCTTGATTCATGGACCTGACATTCCAGGTTCCCATGCAATATTACTCTTTACAGCATCGGACCTTGCTTCTTTCACCGGTCACATCCACAGCTGGGTATTGTTTTTGCTTTGGCTCCAACCCTTCGTTCTTTCTGGAGCTATTTCATGGTAGGTTGCAACTGGAGCCATGAGATGATGGATGATCAGACTAGACACACAGGAGTCAGAGGCAGGTGTTGCTTTTAACCAGGTGGGTGAAAGGCCGAAAAGGCTCCCCTCGTGTCACACCCGGCATTTGCGACATGGTCAGTAAGAGCGTCCGTGCAGATGCTCCCAGGCGGCCTCACTGACTCTGCCCGGAGCCCTTCTGTCCAGCCCCGAGCCCCATGGGGCTGCTGACCTCCTTTCCAAGGCTGTCTGTCCCGGCCAGCTTCCCTTCCCTCCACTTCAGGGAGCCCTCCTTCCGTTTCACAGCTGCCATTTCTCAGGTCCCAGTGCGTCTCATCACCAGGTCGGCTGATCAGTGAGTTGTTCCCAGCGGGATATCTCCCCTGCAACCTGGGTGCAGGACGGGGCGGGGGCGGGGGGGGTTAGGACTTAGATAGTGGATGTTTGACCAGAAGGCCCCACATCTCAGAAAACCTGTAACATTCTTGGCTGATTCAGGCAGAAATAAAAACAGCAAGCTATCAAATGGAGGGAGAACTCAAGTATTTCAAATTTTGAAACGACTCAGCTGAGCTGAGGAAAGAACGCGGGGTCTCCCCGTCCGATGTCTTGTACGGAGACCGCCGCTCCTGCTCACGTTGCCGAAGCAGGGCCTTGGTCTGGTTCTGCGGGGAAGGGGCAGACTGGTGGGTGTAGAGCCCTGCCTAGCTCTGCTCCTGCAGATCCAGCCCCTCCCAGCACCAGCCCACGCAGTCCAGGAATAGCATCTGAGGTGCAGGGCCGCCAGGTGGGACCTCTCCGCACACTCGTGGGCACTTTGATGCTGATTAATTAACAGATTCACAGGGAGCCCGCACTTCTTTCTGGTCTGGCCTGGGGCTCCCTGTGGGCGAGGCTGCCTGCATCCCTCCCACCCTGCAGGCATCCCCCGTGGCCCCCCGCCACCGGAGCGTCCCCTGGAGTGCACCCCGCTACCCCCAGCCCCTTCCTGACCGCTCTCTGTTCAGCTCAGACTTGTCAAAGCCTTGCAGCTCCCCAAGCCTTCCACAACCTGTCAAACGTATCCGGGGTCTGAGTCCCAGGGGCCGAGAAGGGCTCCCAACCTCTCCCATTCCCTGACATTTCTATTTAGCTTCTGAAACACGAGCTGGAATCTGAATCCTCTCGAGGGCGACACAGCTTATTTTCTCCTCTAATTTTCTTAGAGAAAAGTGAAGCAGTGCGAGAGAGCAGACGGGGCTCCTGACCTGGGGGCCCTCGCCCACCCGGGACCCTGGCACTCGGACCTGAGACACGGATCAGGGCACCGGGCCTGCCTGTGGTGCCCGACGTGCCAGAGGCCCTCGGGGAGGGCGGCCGGGCTGCTGCCCAGGGTGACGGTGCCCTTAACAGAAGCGGGGCACAGCCCCTGCAGACCAGCCTCCCAAGGCTGTGCACGCGTGTGCCTGACCACGGCTGGGGCTGCGGAGCCCCTTCGCAGCTCTCCTAGGAAGCAGGACCTTGGGTCAGGAACCCAGCTAAAACACTGATGTCGGGGCCCACACCCCTTTTCAGCCGCCGGCAGAGCTCTGAGGGCCCCAGACGGGAGCACCGAGGGATGCGGGGCGGCGGGTCCTTTCTCAGGCCAGGGTTGCCATGGAAACCCTGCAGGCGCCTCAGAGAATTCCCCTGCTGTCTAGTTTTAAGCTGGGAATCACCAGCAAACACTCAAGTGAAATCACCTTCTGTTTGGAAAGAGCTTTGCTTCCATTTGCAAATCAGGGAAACATTCTCTGAAGAGTGTTGATGCCGGGGTGCGGAGGAGGATAGGGGCAAAGCCAGGACGGGGCTCGCAGACCTGTGACCTTAGCCAGGGTCAGGCCCTCGGGAAGGAGACACCAGTCACTGACCTGGGACAAGCTGCCCCACCCACTTGCAGCGTCAGGGAGCGGAGGGGCGGGACGGCACTTTGTCAGGAGACCCCCGTGTCGGGAGCCCCCATGTCGGGAACCCCCCATGTCAGGAGCCCCCCAATGTCAGAAGCTCCCTGTGTCAGGAGCCCCCCGTTTTGGGAGCCCCCCCATATCAGGAACCTCCATGTCGGGAGCCCCTGTGTCGGGAGCCCCCCATGTAGGGAGCCCTCCTGTATTGAGAGCCCCCCGTGTCAGGACCCCCCCTGTCGGGAGCCCCCCCTGTATCAGGAGACCCCTTGTCAGGAGCCCTCCTGTGTCGGGAGCCCCCCATGTCGAGAGACCCCCCGTGTCCGGAGCACCCCGCTGGTAGCCACACCAGCCACAGGGGATGGGGGACGTGAGAGTGGAGGAGGGTAAGGGTGAGGGTGGAGGACTCCCGTGTCCCCGGCGCCCACGTATGAAAGCTAGCAGGAGCTCCCCGAGCACACCCACAGGGACAGTGTCGGCCACGCGTTTGTCCCAACACTTCCTGAGGACCTGCTGTAACCTGCCAGGGGCCGCACAGGCTCGGGGAAGCCCTGGCAACTTTCTGGGGTCTTGATGGAGCCTAGAAGGTGGGGAGCCATGGGCCCCACAAGGTTGTGTGGGGTCAGAAGGCAGGTCATAGGGGACGACCTGCAGGAATGGAGTCCCAGAGGAGCTACGGAACCTGGTGGAGCTGAGACACTGGCCGTGACCAGGGTGCCCACCCGTCCAGACCGCCAGGACAGCCCTGGGTGATGCCTGTCATCTTAATCCCACAAGTGGTCTCGTTGAGATGAGGAAGCTTGTGGGTATTTCTCTGAAGAAAATGAGAAACTAACTCAAGAAGACGCGTGGACCCGTGTTCACATCAGTGCTACTTACAGCAGCCAAAGCACGGAACCCACCTCTGTCTGCCGAAGGGTGAGCGGACAAGAAAGATGGGGTGCGTGTGCAGAGTGGAATACTACTCAGCCGTGAGAAGGAATGAATGGTGCCACTGGGACAACGTGGAGAGACCCTGAAAGCGCCCTTCGAGGTGAATAAGTCAAACAGAGAAAGACAAAATACTGTACGATTTCCCTTATGTGGAATCTGAAAAGGTTAGAAATAAAAAGCTCACAGATACAGAGAACACGTTGGTCGCGGCTACAGACAAGAGTCAGGCTGGGAGAAACGACTGAAAATGATCAGAAGGTTAAAATTTTAACTTTTAAAAGTACACGGTATCCTCTTCATATATTGTTGGGATTAATCGGCTAAATTTGTTTTTAGAATTCTTGCCTCTGTGGTTACGCGGGATGCCAGCTTTCAGTTTCACTGTGACACTGTTGGTTTTTGTCCCAGGGTAACACTGGCCTCGTGGAATTAATTGGGAAGTATTGCCTCCTTTTTAATTTTTTGAAAGAATTTCTATGGAAACATGACAATTTCTTCCTTACATGTTTGGGAGATTTCACTATTGGCATCATTTGGGCCTGAGTTTCCCTTTGTGGGAAAGTTTCTAAACTCAGATTCAGTTTCTGAAATAGCTATAGGGATGTCTGTATTGCCTGTCCTTCTAAAGCGATCTCCGGCATGTTGTCTTTTAAGGAATCTGCCGATTCTGTCTGACGGGTTTAATTTGTTGACATAAGATTGTTGACGGTATTTTCCTATGTGAGGTCTCTGTAATGACCCCTCTTTAATCTCTGATGGGGGTCCTCTCTGTCTTCTCTCTTTTTATCCTGGTCACTGGGGCTAGAAGCTCATCAATTGCACTGACTTTTTTCAAACAGCCAGCTTTTTGTTCCAGTTATTTTCTGTTATTTTTCTTTCACTAATTTCTACTCTGATTATTATTTTCTTTCTTCTCTTCATCTTCTCTTAATGTGGAGCGGGCGATCACTGGCTCAGGACTTTTCTTTTTTCCTAATACAGGCGTTTAAGGCTGTAAAATTTCTCCTGAGTACTCCTTTGGCAATAGCCCGTGCATTTTGATTTTTTTTCCATTTTTGGCGTGCATTTCCATTTTTGTTCAGTTCAAAAGACTTGCTAAATTCCCTATCGAGTCGTTCTTTGATCCATGGGTTATCTAGAAGTGTTACTTAGTTTCCAAACATTTGGAAATTTTCTAAAGATATGTACTATTAATTTTTAACTTAATGCCATTGGGCTAAAAATGCATGTGCAACTTGAACCCTTTAAAACCTATTGAGACGTCTTGTACAACCCAGAATATGGTCTACTTGGGGAAATAGTCTATTCAGGCTGGAAAAGAATGTGTGTTTTGGTTTTAATTTGGCATGTTCTAAAAATGTCAATTAGGTCAACTTAGCTGGTAGCGTTGCTTATGTTTTCTGTATCTGTGATGATTTTCTGTCCGCTTGTTCTGTGAATTATTGCGAGAGGCCTGTTTAGACCGCTGGCTGTAACCGCGGGTTTCTGCGTGCTGACGGAACTCTGAGGCCGGACCGCGCGCGCGCTCCGTCTCTGGGCACGCACTCCCTCTCTGGGCGCGTGTTTCCAGGCGTCGTGCTCTCCAGGTGCATTAACCCCCTTCTCATCACAAGGTGACCTTCGAGTGTCCTTTTCCACTGACTCTAACAATGTGTATTTTGGCGGCAGTTTCAGTTTGCTTTTCTCATCACAGGTCCTGTTTTCTTGTATCTCATGATCTTTTCTGGACGCCAGACATTGCGAAGTTTTTCTTTATTCCTCAACTCATTGCTGAGCTTTGTTCCGAAGGGCAGTTAAGTTTCTCATCCCTTCAGGTCTTGCTTTTAGGGTTTGTTGAGCAGGACTGAGCCAGTGTCTGACCTGTGGGCTGTGCCCTCAGAAGGGCGGGTCCCCGGAGCGCCCTGCCCAGCACCTGCTGGTCTGCAGTCTGTCTCCCTGACTCTGGTCTGGCTGGTGGGCGCAGGTCCCAGCCCTGGGTGAATGCAGGCCTGTGGTCCAGCGCAGGGGTCCCTCCCTGCCTTCCGGCCCTTAGTCCCCATGCAGGTGGCAGCCAGGACTCAGGTGCAGACCCGTGTGCCCCCCCCGCCTCTGAAAATGTCCCCGCCCAGGAGCCCCCCCCCCCCGGCCTCCGTAAGCTCCAGCTGCAAGCCCTCAGCCCGGGTGCAGCCTGGGGTCCCCTCTGGGCGGTGCAGTCCTGGCTGCCCTGGTCTGGCTCCATCTCTCAGCAGCCCCCTGTCCTTCACGACCATGACTGTGTTTCACCCACACGGTCTTGAGAATCAACGTTCCACCTCTATAATGCTTTCTGTAGGGGGTCCGTGGTCCTGTGTACCCCACTTCTGTGGAACAGAAGTCCTCACCCTAAAACTAGTAGAGACCCCTCCCTTGCTTACCAGTCTACTCTTTCTCCGCCCCCGACCCTCCCTCTCTTCCTCCACCACCGTCGTCTCCTTTCCCATTGGCTCCCTCCTTAGTCTTTTCTCTCTTGGAGACAGAGACTTAACGGTTTGTCAGGTTCTGATCGTCCGAGCGGGGCGTGTGCTGTCCAGCGACTCAGCCCGAGCACCCCAGCCCCGCCCGCACCACGAGGCGCCCTCCTCTGCTCCCCGCCCCCCAGACCGTCCCGTCTGCCCCTAGACCGACCTCCCCCGGGGCCAGGTCAGGCCCTGCCTCTGCTGCCACCCTCCTCCAGCGCCCATGTCCCCCACCCTGCCCTCTCCTGCCCACCGGCCTGAGGACCACGGGGCACAGGACACCTCCCACTTAATGCAGTGAGCTCCCTCCCTCACCTAGCTGCTTGCTCCTGCCTCCCGCGTCACTCTGAGACCCGGCAGTATGTGAGCCTGCTCAGGTGCAGGGGCTCCACCCAGGAGAAGCCTGCCCGTGGGCATCCCCAGCCCATCCCACTGGGCTCGCAGGGTCCGTGGGGACGGACTCCAGCGTGCACGCCTCAGCTGATCCATCTGGAAAAGCCTCAGCGTCCCCGCCTTGAAACCTCTCATGTTTTTCCCCTGGAAGCATTCCAGGGGCACTGGGACTCACAGATCTAGGATTTTGTTCCAAATGGGTTTCTGGGGCAAATTTGCACTGCCGTTGGCTCAGGCTTGAGCTGCTCCAAGCAGTTCCCTTCCCCACGCGCTGCTCAGCCTGTTACTCCGCAGTCTTCCTGACTGCCCTGCAAAGACTGGAGCGGGAGCGAGTGTCCTTCCAGGGCAGAGGGGAGACCATGCTGGGCGCTTTCATTCCCTCTGGCCATGAGCATTTCCTTGTCTCCCTTTTCCAACCCTCCACTAAGGGCTAGCTTTACAGCTCTCATTATAATAGACTTTACGTCCAACAGTGAAACTTTACTGCAGCGTCTCCCCATTTTATAGATTCATGCATAAACATATTTTAAAATCCTTAGAGGCTCATAATGCAATAGGAAACCCACACCACATTTTCTCCATACATTCATAAAAGCAGCAGTTCTCTGGAAAACGTTATTAAGAACTTTGACTCTAGGGTGCAAGGCGTCTGGGCTGCGTGAGCAGAATCAGGTGGGTTTCTGCCCTGGCTGTGCTGGGGACCACCCTCAACACCCTCAGGAAGCAGCCTTGGGGGGGAACTGGAGTGGAGCTGTGAGGAGGGGTAGAGCAGGGGCGGCCACCAGGCCGGGGCAGGGGAGGCGATTCTGCTTCTGTTCGAGAAACAAGCTGCCACATCACAATCCCATACGGTTGTTTATCATCAACAGGAGATCCCAGCCAGACTGAGAGGAATTGAAACAGCACCCCCAAATAATTCTAGCCCCCTTTGGAGATGTGTATAAGAGACAGCCCTCAGCCCGGGTGCAGCCTGGGGTCCCCTCTGGGCGGTGCAGTCCTGGCTGCCCTGGTCTGGCTCCATCTCTCAGCAGCCCCCTGTCCTTCACGACCATGACTGTGTTTCACCCACACGGTCTTGAGAATCAACGTTCCACCTCTATAATGCTTTCTGTAGGGGGTCCGTGGTCCTGTGTACCCCACTTCTGTGGAACAGAAGTCCTCACCCTAAAACTAGTAGAGACCCCTCCCTTGCTTACCAGTCTACTCTTTCTCCGCCCCCGACCCTCCCTCTCTTCCTCCACCACCGTCGTCTCCTTTCCCATTGGCTCCCTCCTTAGTCTTTTCTCTCTTGGAGACAGAGACTTAACGGTTTGTCAGGTTCTGATCGTCCGAGCGGGGCGTGTGCTGTCCAGCGACTCAGCCCGAGCACCCCAGCCCCGCCCGCACCACGAGGCGCCCTCCTCTGCTCCCCGCCCCCCAGACCGTCCCGTCTGCCCCTAGACCGACCTCCCCCGGGGCCAGGTCAGGCCCTGCCTCTGCTGCCACCCTCCTCCAGCGCCCATGTCCCCCACCCTGCCCTCTCCTGCCCACCGGCCTGAGGACCACGGGGCACAGGACACCTCCCACTTAATGCAGTGAGCTCCCTCCCTCACCTAGCTGCTTGCTCCTGCCTCCCGCGTCACTCTGAGACCCGGCAGTATGTGAGCCTGCTCAGGTGCAGGGGCTCCACCCAGGAGAAGCCTGCCCGTGGGCATCCCCAGCCCATCCCACTGGGCTCGCAGGGTCCGTGGGGACGGACTCCAGCGTGCACGCCTCAGCTGATCCATCTGGAAAAGCCTCAGCGTCCCCGCCTTGAAACCTCTCATGTTTTTCCCCTGGAAGCATTCCAGGGGCACTGGGACTCACAGATCTAGGATTTTGTTCCAAATGGGTTTCTGGGGCAAATTTGCACTGCCGTTGGCTCAGGCTTGAGCTGCTCCAAGCAGTTCCCTTCCCCACGCGCTGCTCAGCCTGTTACTCCGCAGTCTTCCTGACTGCCCTGCAAAGACTGGAGCGGGAGCGAGTGTCCTTCCAGGGCAGAGGGGAGACCATGCTGGGCGCTTTCATTCCCTCTGGCCATGAGCATTTCCTTGTCTCCCTTTTCCAACCCTCCACTAAGGGCTAGCTTTACAGCTCTCATTATAATAGACTTTACGTCCAACAGTGAAACTTTACTGCAGCGTCTCCCCATTTTATAGATTCATGCATAAACATATTTTAAAATCCTTAGAGGCTCATAATGCAATAGGAAACCCACACCACATTTTCTCCATACATTCATAAAAGCAGCAGTTCTCTGGAAAACGTTATTAAGAACTTTGACTCTAGGGTGCAAGGCGTCTGGGCTGCGTGAGCAGAATCAGGTGGGTTTCTGCCCTGGCTGTGCTGGGGACCACCCTCAACACCCTCAGGAAGCAGCCTTGGGGGGGAACTGGAGTGGAGCTGTGAGGAGGGGTAGAGCAGGGGCGGCCACCAGGCCGGGGCAGGGGAGGCGATTCTGCTTCTGTTCGAGAAACAAGCTGCCACATCACAATCCCATACGGTTGTTTATCATCAACAGGAGATCCCAGCCAGACTGAGAGGAATTGAAACAGCACCCCCAAATAATTCTAGCCCCCTTTGGATTGTCATCTGGAGTCAGGAAACCCCTGAGAACCAGCTGATTTTACTACAAACTGGAAATGTTTCCCAGGTCCAAACCCAGCAGGTTTGTTTTGAGATTGCATTTGGCGGTGTGCACCACATCTGTAACGGACCAACCACTCGGCCACTTCCATACAGGGACCTCACCTCGTCCTCCCGGGGGCTTGCAGCCAGCGCCCAGGTGCCACGGCCACAGCCAACGACACGTCCGGCTGTTAAGGCAGTATTTTTAATGGTCGCAGTCTTCTTATGTGAAATTACTAGCTGGTCATTAATACTGACGGTGAACTTATGAAGGTTGAACTTATGGTTTTGACTCTGTGGTGGTGTGAAAGGGGTCAAGTAGAAGCCACACTCGCCTTTGGAACCTGGATCTTTTTGGGGCTAGCAGTCCACGGCCCAGTCCTCTCTCTCTGGGGGCCCGCAGGGCCACAGCCTGCCAACATCTGATACTCAGAACCACTCTGGACCCAGACAACCATCTGTATTCCACTTACAGTGAGAATTAAATTCACTACATGAGCTACTCTACGTGTTATCATAAGACAGGCTTTGTGGCCACGGCTTCAGCCACCTGTGTGGAGCGTGAGTGTCCAGGCCCATGGGAGGCGGCCCCAGCTGTGGCGAGGCTGTGGCGCTGGGCAGCTCGGGGGTATCAGGCACACTTTCAGCCCACGGTGCCTTCAGCTTCCAAGGGGATGCCGTTGGGATGTCCTCCCCTGGCACTGAATGGGAGGGTCTGTGTCCAGCCCCTGCCATCCCTCTGAGACATCATTCAGCCCAGTCTGTTCCTAAGTGCCCGTGGGGCCAGCGTGGCCCACACACATGGGAGTAGAGGTCACAGAGCCGCTGCCCTGGGAGGAGACGGCAGCGAAGTCGCGACGAGCTCTGCGCCCACGCCCCGTGCTCCGGAAGTGACCGAGCTCAGACAGGAGGACGGGAGCCACGAGGGGGCCGAGCTGGGCCAGGAGGACGGGAGCCGCGAGGGGGCCGAGCTGGGCCAGGAGGGCGCTGCGTGATGATTCACCAGGCAGCACCTTCAGAGGCTCGTCATTAAGGGGCGGCAGGAGGTCCACGCCGGGGACGTGAGTGCAAACCCAGCCCCAGTCATGGAGCCCGGATGCCCCTGCAAGGATCAGACCTCAGCTGACACGCATGCCTCCCCAGGGGCTCCACGTGCAGGAGGCAGGACCTCAGCAGGACCCACAGGCAGACCCTTCCCCGGGAGAGGTCAAAGCATCAGGGCCTGCGCTGACAGCACGGCAGAGCGAGGGCCGCCCCCCAGCAAGGCCATCAGGTGACAAGTCACGGGGCTGTTTCTCACTCAGTCTATTCACAGAGTGAGACTAAACCTTGCAGGATCATTTCAGGAAATCATGAGGGTGTCTACACTGGGGGTCACAGAGCTCTCGTCTCCACATGGGGTGGCTGAGGGTCACGCGTCGTCATGGTTACCTGGCGCAGCCAGGTGAGTCCTGGAGTCTGAAGGTTCGCCCAGGACCTGAGACACCTTCTAAGGTGACATCTGCTGGGAGGAAACCCCTCACAAGCTCTCGGGGAGGAGAACCCGGGGAAACAGGGACTTGTTAGTCGGTCTCCCTCCCCCTCCTCCTTCTCCTCCTCCCTCTTCCAGCGTGTTTCTCTCGCACGCAAGCGGTGCGGGGAGATCGTAAGTGTAAGAAAGGTGATCAGAGGCAGTAAAGGGGTCGCCAACGGAGCAGCGAGCCGAGCAGACGCCGAGGCGTGGAGACGGCAGCGCCCTCCTGGGGGCCCAACTCGGTCGCGTTTCTGAGCTGACAGTCCTGTTACCTGCGCCACAAGTACAGACGGGTGTGGCTGCCGCTTCAGTGGGCTGTGCTGTGACAGG
Organism: Neotragus moschatus; assembly: GCA_006410615.1. Lineage (NCBI taxonomy): Eukaryota > Metazoa > Chordata > Mammalia > Artiodactyla > Bovidae > Neotragus > Neotragus moschatus. The sequence continues at coordinate 32,829 of SJYA01003928.1, read as the reverse complement.
CAAGATGCGTGGAATATAAGCTTATTTACAGAAACCGGGACACTTGCACCCAGCTAGGCAAGCATTCCATGTTCTGTAAGTGTGTGTGAATGCTTGGCACCGGTGGAGCGGTGCCGTCGGCTTAGAGGAGGGCTAGGGACCCCGGCTGGAGCTGGTGGGTGGCGGTGGCCGTCGGGGGGTGGGTGACAGGATGATGCTCTGTCCCTTTTATCCGGACCACGACCAGCTCAATCCTCAGCCTCAGTACCTGGGCATGGGGACTCAGCTCCAGATAATTTTATCAACAGCCGGACTCCTTTGGATTTTGTCTGTAAGAAAAACTCATATTTTTCCAACGCAGGGACAAGAATTTAATGCACTGAGGCAGCTCACGATTGATTATCAAGAGTGATCAGGCTCAGGGAGTCAGGACGTTGCATTTGTCTCGAGGGAACCCAGACCCTCAAAGAACATGAGTCAAAGAGCCTCACAAGCCCTGTGCGTTCTCGAGTGGCCTGTGTTCCAGCTCAGCTGTTAGCAGAGTTCTGGATGCCATGACCACGTCCCTTCACCAGATCCCGGGAGAGAGAGACCACGGGGATCATGTGTCTGTGTGTGCACGGATGTGGCTGTGTGTTAAACGTCGACCATGGGAGAGAAAAAGCAATGGAAAGGAAGGATGTGCATTGGGGAGAGACGTGTGTGAGTGGCCGGTGTGTGTCTGTGCACAGGTGTGTGCACGTGTGCTGGTATGAACACGGCCTGTGAGGGCACGTGGGAGAGCAGAAGGTGAGCACGGGGGCCGCACTGGGCCTCTTCCTCACGGACAGTGAGACGAAGCCCCCTCGCCAGATACCACGTGTGCGGTATTTTACAGGCGGATCCAAGCGTATGAAGAGGTGCTCATCTGAAAGAGTTCTTGAGGATCTCATGCAACTGCGGTCAAACATCAACAGGTCAAATTTAACGTTACGCTCCCACTCTATTCTGCCCATAAAAACCCATTTCTGATGCACAAAATCTTAACGGCAAAAGTGCAGAAATAAGACTGGAGAATATCTTATGATTTAGGGTTATGATACCATTTCTTAAGACAGAAAACTCCAAAGACAAGTAAAGTTGGCAATAATAAAATTAAAATTTCCTGCATCAAAGAAAAAGTATAAATGTTCTGAAAATATGACACAGTCAATAGGAACATTTGAATGCACATATTCAAAGAGAAAATGAGATGGGCTCATAAATTCTTAAAAATCTGTTTTCTTCCTAATTAGTTGAAGAAAGGCAAATGAAACTCAAGATGAGATATCATTTCACACCCAGTCGGCTGACAAAAAAAGACGGTCCAAAAGTAATGGGAACTTTCACTCATTGAGCCAGTGAGTGGAAATTGATGCCGTCACCTGACGACGTGTGGAATGGGGTGATGGCCCCTCAGTATGTCCACAGATGAACCCCCAAAAGCTGTCGGTGGCTTATGTCACAACAGAGGGGAATTCGCAGAGGTTAGACTGTAGGTTGAGAGTCAGCTGACATTAAACTGGGGAGATGACCAACCCTGGATTCCCCAGGTGGGTCCTGAGGTGCAGGGAGAAAGTCAGTGTGCAGTGATGGGCATCCCAGCCCTGGCCATCTCCAGTTTGAAGATGGAGAAAAGGTTCATGCATCCTGGGATGCAGGTGCTTCCAGAAGCTGAAAATGGCAAGAAAACGTGTTCTCCTCCAGAACCTCCGAAGCAGTGCGTTCCCGCCCACACGTGACCTCAGCCAGCAGCATGTGTCTCAAACTCCTGACCTCCAGGGCTGTGAGGAAATAAATGCGTGGTATTTTAAGCCACTGAGTTTGTGGCGAGCTGTTAAAGCAATGGGACACAAACGCCTGAAGTTAAAGGGAACAGTGCGAAACGAGCAATTCCACTCTCAGGAAAATGACTCTGAAAAGTCCCCGCAGCCAGGAGCGCAAGTTGCTGACAGTTTCCATGGGGTCTAACTAAAACGCAGTAAAGAACACAGGTGTAAGCAGTGCTTGCCCACGGACTCGTCAGGCACCGTCGGGACGGCGTTCAAGCGCAGAGCCCCGGGGCCCCCACCCCTGCTCAGCCCTGTTCCCTCCCCTGCCGAGCACCCTCTGGTCCGTCCGCCTGTGCTGTGACCGAGACTGCACTTCCCAGAATTTCACGTGAATGGAATCGCACGGTGAGCGCTCATTTTGCTCTGGCTTCCTTCCTTCGGTTCCACTACTCTGAGACCATCCCCGTGGCTTCCCCCGTCCGTGGTCCATTCCTTTTTAACGCTGACCAGGCTCCTGCTGTGTGGTGTCCTCTATTTCTGACCCTCCACTAGGATCACTGCTTTTTTTCTTATGTGTATGTTAGTCGCTCAGTCGCGTCCGACTCTGCGACCCCATGGACTGTGGCGCACCAGGCTCCTCTGTCCGTGGGATTCTCCAGACGAGAACACTGGACTGTGTTGCCATTTCCTTCTCCAGACAATCTTCCTGACGCAGAGATCGAACCCAGGTGTCCTGCATTGCGGGCAGATTCTTTACCATCTGAGCCATAGGGAAGTCCCTTTTTCTCATACAATTGATTTGTTGTCTGCGCTGGTCTTTGTTGCTGCTGGGGCTTCTCTCCAGTGCTGGTGGGCGGGGATACTCTCTAGTTATGCCCTGCCTTCTCGCTGCAGTGGCCCCCGTGGCTGTGATGCCCAGGCTCTGGGCACGTGGACTCAGTAGTTGCAGCTCCGGGCTCTCGGGCGCGGGCCCAGCGGTGGCGGCTCCAGGCTTAGTTGCTCTGTGGAGTGTGGCATCTTCCCAGATCAGGGATCAGACCCAGGCCTCCTGCACTGGCAGGCAGACTCCAGCCCCGAGCCCCCAGGGGAGCCCTGACCGCTGCTGTAATCTTGTGTCCTGGTATACACTGTGGCTTTAATGTGTACTCCCCACGACTTATGTCCTTGGGCACTTTTTCAGGTAGTCATTTGCCATCTGCACGTAGTCTTGGTGATGTCTGGTTAAATCCACCGTCCATTCCTGTGAGATTCTGGGTTGTCTACTATTGGCTTGAGAGGGCTCTTTGTGTGTTGGGATCTCAGGTTTTGTGTGCGATGGCTGATTTGTAAGTTTTTTTTTCCCCAGTCTGTGGCTCACATACTCATACTGCTAATAGTATATTTCAAAGGCTGGAAGGTTTGTTTTTGATGAATTTTTATGATTCTTTTGTAGATCCTGCCTGTGGTTTTAGGTCTAAGAAATGTTTGCCAAACCAGGCGTGAATATTTTCTCCTCTGTATAAAAGTTTTATGGTTCCACTCAGACCTTCCACTTAGGTCCGGGGCCCATTTCGAGGTGACGTTTCCATCAGGTGTGAGTTACAGGTAGACGTTCCTTTGAGCAACATTGCTGTGTATTCAGTTGTGTCTTCAACAACATTTATGGAAAAAACTCTTTTCAGTCTACTGGATTATCTTTGCACATCTACGAAAAACCAGTCACTATCTTAGCAGGGTCTTTCCCTGCCCCATGTTGTCTGTTTGTCCCTCTTTATGCCAGGGCTTTATTCTGTTCCATTGACCCATTTATATCTGTTTATCCTGGGATCATGTTGCCTCAAATACTGTAACATTATAGTGTTTCAAAATCAGGTAATTTTAGCTTCTAGTTTTGTTCTTTTAAAAAACTGTCTGGTTATTGATCGATTTTTCTTCCCATGTGTCACTGCATGCGGCTACTTTTTTTAACTAGACGCTACATGTTATCTTGCTGGGTGCCAGGGGCTTGTGTGTGCCCAGTCCTCGAGTTTTGTTCTGAGCTGCAGACAAGACACTTGAGAACAGTCTGCCCCTTGCATTTTGCTTTAGGGTCCTTTTGTACACAGGACAGTCACACATGGTCTCGGATTGCTCAGCCCTCTTCTTAAGGAGGCAAGACCTCCGAGTCCCACGCCGTGATCTGTGAGAATGTCGGATCTGGCTGCTGGCGACACGACCTTGCCTGAGCCTCGGCCGTGGTTCCCTCCAACCCTTCCAGGAAGCTCTTCACTCAGTGTCTGCCTCTGATAAGGGCCTGGGGACCCCTGTAACTCCCCAGGCTTCTCTCTGCCCTTCTCTCTTCTCTCGTCTGGTGTACCATCATGTCTGGTGAAGTTCAGACGCAGTGGTCTCTTCAGACCTTCGCTCCACTTCCTCAGCTCAGGGGGCTGCCAGCTTCCACGTGACCCCCTGCCCCTCAGTCTGTCTCCCCAGCCTGCAGTCTCCCAGGCGCATATCTGGGGCTCTCTTGGAATCCAGCTCAGCTCTGAGCAGAAACCACACTTTGTTGCCTGGGGCCCAGTTTCTTGAAAAGCCTCGTTCACAGATGGCTTCTGCTTTGTGTTCTGTTTATTTTTAAGCGTGAAAGTAAAGCTGGTGTCTCTTCCATCTTGACTGAGTACAGATTTTAATATGCAAAAAGTCTGAAAAAAACCTAAATGTCTATCGGCAGCGGAAAGCACGGCGCCCGTAACAACCGCTGGGGCCTCCTGCATGGTGCTGGAGACCCAGAGACGCAGGCTCGATCCCTGGGTCGGGAAGGTCCCTTAGAAAAGGGCATGGCAGCCCACTCCAGTATTCTTGCCTTGAGAACCGCACGGGCAGAGGAGTCTGGCAGGCTGCAGTCCAAGAGTCGGCAAAGACGACTGGATGGACTTAGTGCGGAGATGTGCAGCGACCACTACCGTGAGGCAGGGGAAATAACTTCTGTGCTTCACTGTGACTGAATCTCAAAAGACAGTATTGCCCAAAGGATCAGTCAAAGAATGATCAACTCAGAGCTGCTCCATTTAATGCTCAGAGTGGACAAAATGAGGAGATGTCCTGTTGGGCATTCGCTGACGGGGGTGGGGGGGTGGCCCTTAAAGGAGAAAGAAGAGAACGGCAAATGCGCAATTCAGGAAGGAGTCTCCTCCAGGAGGGAGCGGGTGTGGGAGTGAGAGGGACACAGAGGAGGCAACTGTGGCCCAGGGAACCCAGCGCCCGCCAGGCTGGGTGACGCACGGCCTCCGTAGCGACTCGGCGACTACGGTCGCTTATTGTTCAGTCGCTCAGTCACGTCCGACTCTCTGTGACCCCCTAGACTGCAGCGCACCAGGCCTCCCTGTCCTTCGCCATCTCCCAGAGCTTACTCAGACTCGTGTCCATTGAGTCAGTGATGCCATCCAGCCGTCTCATCCTCTGTCGTCCCCTTCTCCTTCTGCCTTCAGTCTTTCCCAGCATCAGGGTCTTCTCCAATGAGTCAGCGCTTCACATCAGGTGGCCAGAGTATTGGAGCTTCAGCTTCAGCATCAGTCCTTCCAATGAACATTCAGGACTGATCTCGTTTAGGATGAACTGGGTGGATCTCCTTGCAGCCCAAGGGACTCTCAAGAGTCTTCTCCAACACCACAGTTCAGAAGCATCCATTCTCGATGCTCAGCTTTCTTTATGGTCCAACTCTCACATCCACACATGACTGCTGGAAAAACCATAGTCTTAAGGTCTTACTGTCTACATAAAATCTGTTTCTGTTGTGGACATATGTGAACACAGGCTTCTCTGGTGGCTCAGAGATAAAGAATCCGCCTGCCAGGACAGGAGACGTGGGTTTGGTCCCAGTTTGGGGAAGATCCCCTGGAGAAGGAAATGACAGCCCACTCCAGCATTCTTGCCTGAGAAACCCCAAAGACAAAAGAGCCTGGCGGGCTATGGTCCATGGGATCACTAAGAGTCAGACACAACTTAGCAACTAAGCAACAACACAAAACGTATCCTGTGTTTTACAATTTACAATCTTGTTTTAAAATTTAAAGAACTGTTCTCATTAAAGTGAAACTTTGTTCATAGTGTAAGAAAACAAAGCCCATTTATTTGCTACTTATAAGGGAAATGCCTAAAACAAAATAAAAGCATTTTTAATTACCAAGATTAATAGGCAAATAAATAGAAGAAGATTAAAGAGAAATACACAAACACGGTATTATGGGAGACACTAACCCACATATTTCTGTATTTGGTATAACAAATAGATGTCAGATTGTAGAAGTTGTAACCATATAAATAGGAAACCATTCATTTTAACTGTAAAGATTTCAAAAAATAAATAACATAGTATGCTATATATATAAACAAAACACAGTTCAAGAACATGCAAACTCAGAAATTATGGGGAGAGTGTTCTCTGATGATGTCAAGATAATAATAGGGGACATTTGCAAACAAAACTTTAACTAAAAATGCTGTATATCCTGCAACTGAAGAAACAAAGGATGCTTCTTCTCCTCCACAGAGATCTTAATTTTTTTATTAAGGTTAAGACCTGAGAGCCTAAGGGTATTTTATATGTGTTTGTCATTCATGAATGCTTATTTGAATTACCTGGAAGCAGAGGATGAGGTGGTAAGATGGCATCACCGACTCAATGGATGTGAATTTGAGCAAACTCTGGGAGATGGTGAAGGACAGGGAAGCCTGGTGCGCTGCAGTCCATGGCGTCCCAAAGAGTCGGACACGACTGAGCAACTGAACAACAACAGATTTTTTTCCCACTGTTTGTTAGGTGCTTTTGTGTTGTCTTTTATTTGAAGTGTGTAGATTTGAGACAGGGAGAAAGGAGGGTGTTAATCCAGGGAAGCCTCAAGGGTCTAACAGTTCGATTCTATTTAACATTAGCTGGTCCTGCCAAGGACCCATCACCCCTGCAGGGCAGCAGTTGGGGCTCTGGGCTGCTCCCCGTCCCAGGGCCCCCTCTGCTTTGGGGGGAGGGGCACTGGGGAGGCTGCAGAGGGGGGAGGGAGCAGGTGCGACTGACCAGGGCCGAGCGAGGGTGATGGCGGGAGGTCCTTGTTGGGGTCCCCTCCCCTCGTCCTTCTCAGCCTCAGCACTGATGCGGGGAGGCACCCCCGACCTTCCTCGAGCGGGAGGGCAGCGGTGCCCATGAGAAACTCATGCCCTTCGGGGAGAACTCCCAGGAAAATGAGGCGCTGACCCCTGCCAACAGGAAGAAGTCCAAGGGCGTGTAAGATGAGACGGGAAGAGAGGGGAGCTCACTGGAGAGCAGGCAGCAGAGAGGGGCCACGAGAGGTCAACTCGAGACAGAACACAGGCAAGGAGAAGGGGTCCAGTGGGCACAGCTGGGACCACGAGCTGAAGACCGCAGGGAGGACCTTGCCAGAACCGGACAGCGCCGGGGACTGTGCGGGCACCCCAGAGGCGGCAGGGCTGCCTGAGGAGTTGCTGGTCAGACGGCCGCTCGGGAGCCGGCAGAGGCCTCTGCCTGCAGCGCAGCGGGTGGCCAAGGAAAGAGGCTGCAGTTTACACGCTGCTCACCCAGGCACGTTACGGATGTGTGAGCAAAAAGAGATTAATAAATAAACTCTGGTTTTTTATTGAAATGCAGTTGACTTACCATGTTGTGTTAGTTTCAGGCATACAGCAGAGTGATTCAAATATGAATACATATATACATATATATGTTCTTTTAACAATGTTTTCCTTATAAATTGTTATGAAATACTGAATATAGCCCCTCGTGCTATACGGTACGTCCTTGTACAAAGAAGTAAACTCTTAAATTCCTCAAATAAGATCAGCAAGCCCAGGGAATTTCACAAGCCGTATGAGGAATAGGTTGACCTAATATCTAGGTGCTATTTTTGTCTTAACATATGAAAAATAAATTAAGCCAAAGAAAGGAAGAAAAGAAAGAGTATGCATGACAACTCAGCACGGAACACGATGTGTCCAAACTGGTGTCTTCTTAGAGGGACGAGATAAAAACTGACAAGGCAGAAGTCAGTGGCAGCAAGGAAACAAGAGCGTGACCTCAAAGGCAGTCACTCCTAGGAAAAGAGCAGAATGCATAACCACAGAAAAAGGACAAGAAAGAAATGAAGGTGAAGCAAGTAAATGGGTCGGTAACACATAGATATGATAAATGGAAAGCAGAAATCAAAAGGGCAGACGCTCAGTCGTGTCCGACCCTGTGAGGCCCCAGGGACTGTAGCCTGCCAGGCTCCTCTGTCCCTGGGATTCTCCAGGCAAGAATCCTGGAGTGGGCTGCCATTTCCTCCAAGGGATCTTCCCGACACAGGGATTGAACCTGTGTCCCTGAAGTCTCCTGCACTGGTAGGCAGGTCCTTCACCACTGGGCTTCCCTGACAGCTCAGTTGGCAAAGAATCTGCCTGCAATGCAGGATATCCCAGTTCGATTCCTGGGTCAAGAAGATCCTCTGGAGAAGGGACAGGCCACCCACTCCAGTATTCTTGGGCTTCCCTGTGGCTCAGCTGGTAAAGAATCTGCCTGCAATGCAGGAGACCTGGGTTCGATCCCTGAGTTTTGAAGATCCCCTGGAAAAGGAAAAGGCTCCCCACTCCAGTATTGTGGCCTGGAGAAGTCCATGGACTACTGGAGTCACAAAGAGTCGGACACTACAGAGCGATTTTCACTTTACGACTAACACCGCCTGGGAAGCTGAATACATAAATATGATGAGTGGGAAACAGAAACCCAAATGGCAGGAGGCCTAACACAAAAGCCCTTTAAAATAAAGGTAAAGGATCTGCACTCACTAGTTACAGACAAAACAACTGAGGGGAATGAAAAATAATAAGATGCGGCAACGCAGCATCCACACTCACACTTGGGGGCAGGGCGGTGGGTGCTGAGGAGACAGACAAGGTGTGTGACCTAAGCGGGGGCCCAGGAAAGGAAGGCTGCTCACCGTAACAGCAGGTGGAAGGAACTGCAACTGAAACATGCCCTGATATCAAAGTGGTTCTAGGGCAACCCCATCCCTAACACGTAGCACCTGATTTACAGCTTAGATATTTATCAGTAAAAATGGGGAGAAAAAAAAAAAAAAACCCTGCTGGATGAGATGGAAAAGTCAGATACTGTGACTGGCAATTTTAACTCCTCTGAAAAGCCTTTGGGTCCAGCAGCCAAACACACAGAGAAAGAGACACCCACAGAGAAAGGAGGAAAGAGAAGTAAAGCTTGGATCAACAAGTTCAAGACACGTGGGATAGTTATAAGCCTAGACATATAAAGTCTCAATAATTCCCAAAGATTTAATGTTACGCAAAAAATCCACCCCGGCGAAAATATAATCAATTTTGAAAACAATTGCAGAAAAGTATCCAAATTGCCAACATGTTCAGAAGTGAAGTGGCACTTTATTCTGCGAAGCGTAGTTGTAAGGGAGAGGAGACCTCGTTAAAAATGACTGCAAATAAGACACTACGTGCAAAATCTGTAGCCTGGGCTAACGCAGTACTTGCTGGGGGAATTTATGGCTTTATATTAACCAGGAAACAAGTGAGAGTAAAAACAGTCTGAAGTTTCAACTCAGGAATTTGGGAACCCACAGTAGAATGAGCCAAAGAGATAAGAAGTGAAAAGACCAGATGGAAAAGGGTAAAAGCCGGTGAAGCAGAAAAGAGGATTCCAAGAGAGACACAACCAGAATGTGACTCTTTAAAGGGAGTGATGAGCCAGCCTTCCACACATCTGCAGAAGAGAAAACTGGAAGGACAGAAAGGAGACATTCGTGCCTCAGAGGGATGGGGACAAAGATGCTGCTGGGGGCTCAAAAGAGCAGGGGCACAGACATGCCCGGGACACGCAGGGGCGTCTGAGAGCCTGCATGTGACGGGTGGGAGGGCCCGACGCAGGAACCGGCGGAGGAGCAAATTGGGGAGCCGAGTGAACGGCTACTTAGGAAAGAAATGAAGATTATAGCCAAAGACGCCTCTCTCCAAACATCCTGGAAAATCCTGCCGAAAAGTGAAGTCTATCACACTTTCAAGGAACAGACAGTTCCTGGAACAAGTTGTTCCAGAATATTAATACATTATCATGCAATATAGTATAGCATAGTATAAATATCCAGCTAGCCTTATGAAACTCATGGAATATCGGTTTGAAAACCAACAAGAGTTATAAAGAAAATAAAAGCATGTCTTCTTCAATGATGAGCACAGATACAAACATTACAAACAAAATAACGTTGGTCGCAAAACACGATATTGTGTTTAAACACTAGACCCTGAAATGACAGACACAGAGGATGCTCCATAGAGGAACCTGAGTTGCTTTCCCTTTAAGACCAGTTCAGCATTCCCCGCAAAAGAAAGTGCAGGAGGGGCTGAGGGTCCCCGCAAAAGAAAGTGCAGGAGGGGCTGAGGGTCCCCGCAAAAGAAAGTGCAGGAGGGGCTGAGGGTCCCCGCAAAAGAAAGTGCAGGAGGGGCTGAGGGTCCCCGCAAAAGAAAGTGCAGGAGGGGCTGAGGGTCCCCGCAAAAGAAAGTGCAGGAGGGGCTGAGGGTCCCCGCAAAAGAAAGTGCAGGAGGGGCTGAGGGTCCCCGCAAAAGAAAGTGCAGGAGGGGCTGAGGGTCCCCGCAAAAGAAAGTGCAGGAGGGGCTGAGGGTCCCCGCAAAAGAAAGTGCAGGAGGGGCTGAGGGTCCCCGCAAAAGAAAGTGCAGGAGGGGCTGAGGGTCCCCGCAAAAGAAAGTGCAGGAGGGGCTGAGGGTCCCCGCAAAAGAAAGTGCAGGAGGGGCTGAGGGTCCCCGCAAAAGAAAGTGCAGGAGGGGCTGAGGGTCCCCGCAAAAGAAAGTGCAGGAGGGGCTGAGGGTCCCCGCAAAAGAAAGTGCAGGAGGGGCTGAGGGTCCCCGCAAAAGAAAGTGCAGGAGGGGCTGAGGGTCCCCGCAAAAGAAAGTGCAGGAGGGGCTGAGGGTCCCCGCAAAAGAAAGTGCAGGAGGGGCTGAGGGTCCCCGCAAAAGAAAGTGCAGGAGGGGCTGAGGGTCCCCGCAAAAGAAAGTGCAGGAGGGGCTGAGGGTCCCCGCAAAAGAAAGTGCAGGAGGGGCTGAGGGTCCCCGCAAAAGAAAGTGCAGGAGGGGCTGAGGGTCCCCGCAAAAGAAAGTGCAGGAGGGGCTGAGGGTCCCCGCAAAAGAAAGTGCAGGAGGGGCTGAGGGTCCCCGCAAAAGAAAGTGCAGGAGGGGCTGAGGGTCCCCGCAAAAGAAAGTGCAGGAGGGGGTGAGGGTCCCCATCAACAGTTGCAGACGCGATGATCATCTCCCCAGGAAAACACAGTCAGCGGAACCCACAGACATGCTCAGCTCATCAGCGTCTCTGGAAACAACGTCAGCATATACAACCGACGGGGCTTCCCTCATAGCTCAGTGGGTGGAGTCTGCCTGCAATGCAGAGACCCGAGTCTGACTCCTGGATCCGGAAGATCCCCTGGAGGAGGAAATGGCCACCCACTCCAGTGTTCTTGCCTGGAGAATCCCTCGGACAGAGGAGCCTGGCAGGCTACAGTCTATGGGGTTGCAAGAGTCAGACATGACTGAGCGACTAAGCGCGTATACAACTACCTGCGTTCCCTGGGCCTGCAATAATCAACAGAATATTCGCTAAAACAAAAGGTCTTCCGCTACATCTGGGACTAAACTTAACCAAACAGGCGGCAGCCCTCCCGGAGATTTTAAAACTCTAATAACAGATAAAGAGGATGATCTGAGTAAATGAAGAGGCGGGCCATCGTTTAGAATGTGCTTGTTTATTTGAAAGACGCCAATCGTTTACAAATTAATCTATACATTCAATACAATCCGAGTTACATTTCTAACTGGAGCTGTGGAGATAGCAGAATTATTTAAAATTTTCTGTGGATGAATAAATGTTCTCAAGTCGTTCCAACGCAAGCGTGTGTTATGATGTCCCACTGGGGTGCCCATGTGGACCAGGAGTCAGAGATGGCTTCGTGCACGGGGCGTCACCTGCAGGGAGATGCATGGAGGGAGGCAGCAGGGCATCCAGAGGGCCCACGGTGGTCGGAGAGCAAACAGCACCCTCGCCTGACAAGCGCAGTGGCAGCCCTGGCTGCAGAAGCGGGGACCCCGCCGCCAACAGACAGAATGCAGACTCACGCTTTACCACCAGGGAGGGCGCAGACCAGGAGGCCTCAAGCCAATCGCGTTTTGATCCTGTTTACACTTGTATTACTTTCCTGTGGCTGCTGTGACGAATGACCACCACGCAGGTGGATTAGTGGACATTTCCCGAGCTCAGGAGTCACGGCCTGAGCAGGGCTGGTCCTTCATGGGCTCCGCATTCTCCTGCCACCTTCCTTGGCACCTCCAGAGGGGGCCCTTCTCTCCCCAAAGCCAACAATGTCAGGTCCAGACCTCACGTTTCAACACCATCTCCTCCTCTCCGGCCCCCTCTCTAACTTTTGGGATCCTTGCTGATAGACAGAATCCGGACAGTCTCTCAAATTTAAGGTCGGCCGGTTAGCAGACTTGATTACATATGCACCCTTAACCCCGCCCCCACCCCACGCTGTGCTAGGTAACACTCCCACAGGCTTCGAGGGTTATTACATGGATGTCTTTGGGGAGGGTTTTGTTCTGTCCTCATTGCATTATCTTTTATATTATATTATGTTGTGTTGTGCTAGATTATGATATAGGTATAGTATTGGAATAGGAAAATGGCAACCCACTCCAGTACTCTTGCCTGGAAAAATACATAAACAGAGGAGCCTGGTGGGCTGCAGTCCATGGGGTCGCAAAGAGTCGGACACGACTGAGCGACCTCACTTTCACTTTTCACTTTCATGCATTGGAGAAGGAAATGGCAACCCTCTCCAGTACTCTGGCCTGGAGAATCCCAGGGACGGGGAGCCTGGCGGGCTGCCGTCTGTGGGGTCGCACAGAGTTGGACGCGCTGCGGCGCCTCAGCAGCAGCAGCGGCAGCCCACACACACGTGCTCCCTACGCCTTTCCAGGCTGTCTGATACTCTGTTACACCAAGGCGCCCCGTGTCATGCTGCATCTTTGTTCACACAGAATTTCTAGAGAGAGAGATGATAGTGTCGTAAAGAACACACGTGCCAAAGATTGTCAGGGTTTTCTCCCCAGAGGAAGACTGTGATCCTAGCTCTTTCCATGCGCCCTTTTCCGTCATCCAGGTTAGCCACAGTGAGTATGCCGGTTTACATAAATATGTGCATGGCTTTCCACCACAGAGGCTTTCACTGAAAGCTTACAATAAGACACGGCTCCGGTGTTGACTGCAGGGTGAGCTCAGGACGTGGGGCCACGTGGGGACAGCGGTCAGCCTCTGGCCCCTAGGATCGGACCCCTGGGTGAATCCTCCAAGGGCTCACAGAGCAGACAGACACCCCTTCTTCGCGCGGCCTCTTCTAGACCCTGGGAGGCACTTGCGCGGCACTGCTTGGTGTTTTCCGACTCAGTGAGGAAAATCGCAGGTAAGCAGCTCCCATCAGCAGCTCTCACAGGTAATTAATCTTCGATTACTGGGCGAAACCAGTGAAAGACGGCCTCCACCCGGAGGCTTGTGTGCAGCACGCACCGGCTTGCTCATCTCTGGGACCCGTGCACACCGTAAAGCAAGTGCTCGTGCCCAGAGTGGGTCACGAAACTGTCCACAAAGGCAGGGAGTCGTAACAGGGTTCATGTGTGTGTGGATCAAGAAGGGGGGGATCCGTGGGGCCCATGAGAAGGTCCTGCCTTAAGCACCTGCCGGACAGCGCCAGGCCGGGGCTGAGGCTCCGGAGGTGGACCCCGTGCAGGCGATCAGCCTAAGGCCCCCCATGAGCTTGTGGACACAAGAGGGGTGTCAAGGCCACTGTGATTATCTCCCAACCAGCCCCCCAACCTCCACTACAAATCCTGACCTCTTCCCCCGGTCCCTGGTCCCCCCTTCCCAGGGAGCCTGCGTGTCCAGCCCCTCTTTGTCCCTCCACACCCTTGGGCACTGCGGGTCCTCACAAAATGCCAGGATTGCAAGCCACCCACTGGGAGGTGACCTCCAACCCCTCAGACTCCCAGCTCCCTGAGAGGGGCATACGGGGGCCAGCACTCCATCCGTTCATGCTGGGGCAGGCGTCCTGGCCTGAAGCTAGGGGAGGGTGGGGATGAGAGACCTGCAGCTGCTGTAACAAGTCACGCCTGACTTAGTGGCTTAAACAGCTCCCCTCATTGTCCACTCTGCAGGTCACAGGTCATGGGAGCAGCCTTGGGGTGGAGAACAGCGTTGGCCCCCACACCAGAATTTCAGTGGAAGAGGTGAACCAGCACGTCAAGGGCGGTGATGGAAGGAGATTTTGTTTTTCTATGAAATTATTCGTGTAATTTTATGAAGTGATAGGCATGCCCTCCTCCAGGGGATCTTCCCGACCCAGAGTTCAAAGCCGGGTCTCCTGCATTACAGAGTCTTTATTGTCTGAGCCAAAACGGTTCCAGAGAACATCATCACATCATTGCGAAGTCCTGGCTGCGCCAAGCCCAAGTGTGGGCCAGTGTGCACACACAGCTAGGGCTTTCTTGCGCTGTTTCCCATGAAACGATGGCACCAGGGAAACTCCTAATTACATTTCCAAAAAATCATGTTTCCTCCAAGTGCTGAGGCCGTGGTCAAAGCTGGATGAAGATGTGAATGAAAATGATCGGTAGACACCTGGCAGTCAGACTAGTGGCCCCAGAGCTGTTCCCCACCCGCTCTGGACCCTGCGAGTCACATGGCAGAGGGAAGGAGGCTGCTGACGCCACCAGCCGGCCTGAAGACCAGGGGATGTCCTGGGTCATCTTCAGAGCCACGGTCACAGGATGTCCTCCTGGGTCATCTTCAGGGCCGCGGTCGCAGGATGTCCCCCTGGGTCATCTTCAGGGCCGCGGTCGCAGGATGTCCCCCTGGGTCATCTTCAGGGCCGCGGTCGCAGGATGTCCCCCTGGGTCATCTTCAGGGCCGCGGTCGCAGGATGTCCCCCTGGGTCATCTTCAGGGCCGCGGTCGCAGGATGTCCCCCTGGGTCATCTTCAGGGCCGCGGTCGCAGGATGTCCCCCTGGGTCATCTTCAGGGCCGCGGTCGCAGGATGTCCCCCTGGGTCATCTTCAGGGCCGCGGTCGCAGGATGTCCCCCTGGGTCATCTTCAGGGCCGCGGTCGCAGGATGTCCCCCTGGGTCATCTTCAGGGCCGCGGTCGCAGGATGTCCCCCTGGGTCATCTTCAGGGCCGCGGTCGCAGGATGTCCCCCTGGGTCATCTTCAGGGCCGCGGTCGCAGGATGTCCCCCTGGGTCATCTTCAGGGCCGCGGTCGCAGGATGTCCCCCTGGGTCATCTTCAGGGCCGCGGTCGCAGGATGTCCCCCTGGGTCATCTTCAGGGCCGCGGTCGCAGGATGTCCCCCTGGGTCATCTTCAGGGCCGCGGTCGCAGGATGTCCCCCTGGGTCATCTTCAGGGCCGCGGTCGCAGGATGTCCCCCTGGGTCATCTTCAGGGCCGCGGTCGCAGGATGTCCCCCTGGGTCATCTTCAGGGCCGCGGTCGCAGGATGTCCCCCTGGGTCATCTTCAGGGCCGCGGTCGCAGGATGTCCTCCTGGGTCATCTTCAGGGCCAGGGTCACCACGGGAGCTGACTGAGGCCTCAGGCAGTGAGTGGTGGGAAGTGCCAGCCTACATTTTTCCTTCTGGACGAGTGGGGCGTTGGAGTAGGGGGTGCGGGAGGGGCACCGGCCTGAGGGAGGCCTGAGCTGAGCTTGATCACAGGCTGAAGAAGACGGACCAGTGGACGTCAGAGGAGAAGCTTCTGGAAAGAGAAGTAAAGGTGGGTGTCCAGGACCCAGAAGGAAGCCGAGGAGGCCAGGTGAGGAGAAGACCTTATGGGAGGAGGGGTTGGGGAAGTCACAAACCCTGGGGGCTCCATGAGGAAGCTCAGGGGTGGAGCCGCACTGCCTGCCCCGTGTCCCCGGGACAACAACCATGGCAGCCGTCAGACTTTCCCAGCCTCGGTCTCTGAACACGCTGGAGCCCACCCTTCCCTCCCGCCCCTGCCCTGGGGCGACAGACAATTGTTTGAATAATGTGCTTTGACTTTGTATTCATGAGCCTGGGGTTTCGAGCCTTTGATCAAAACACTCAGGGATATTTCAGGTGAATTGGTTTCAACAGAAGCGTCACACCCGCCCAGTGAGCCAGGGTGCCCATCTGCTCTGGCAAGGACCTGTGGTCTGCAGCCCGGCACTCCTCTCAGCTCGTGATCGCTGGGCACGGACCTGCAGGCGCCGGGCTTGCGGCTCTGCCCCGGGGGCTGGCCCACCTGTCCACGCAGGGAGGGTGGCGTTTGGGGGTAATTGAGTGTGACACGCCCTGCATCCACTCGGGTACAGACGGGCAGTGGAGACTGGATGGGCTCCCAGTCACCTGTCGGGGTACAACCAGAGCCCATTCCTGAATCGCAAATTCAAAAGACCATAATAACAACCTGAACGTGGCTGAACCCACACACAGGGACTCAAGCTCTGCAGCATGTGTTTTTGCTGCTGCGACGAGATACACGGAGCGCAAAACCTAGCATCAAGACACCTGGTGCATTCACGGGCTTGTGTGAACGCAGCTGGACCTGACGTCACTGCAAAGGGAACCCTGTCCACGCTGGCCGTCACTCCCCAGCCCCCACTGTCCCCCCACGAAGCCCCCACTGTCCCCCCGCGAAGCTCCCACTGTCCCCCTGCTAAACCTCCAAGGTGCTTCTGTCCTCGGGGCTGGCCTGTCCTGGACATTTCGCATGGGGACTCACACAACACGTGTTCGCTGTGACTCTGCACAGAGCTTGGTGCTCTCGGGGTTCAGCCGTGTTCCAGCCTGTGTCCGGGCTTTCTCCCTGGTTATGGCTAAACAGTGCTCCATCAAGTTCAGAGACTTGCTCACGAGAGCACACAGCAGCATTTGCCATGACAGTCGAATGGCAGAAACAGCCCAGCTGTCCAACAACAGGTGGCGGGTCAGTAGAAGGGGTCAGAGCAGGGCAGGGTCAGAGCAGGGCAGGGGTCAGATCAGGGCAGAGTCAGAGCAGGGCTGAGGTCAGAGCAGGGCAGGGGTCAGAGCAGGGCTGAGGTCAGAGCAGAGCAGGGATCAGAGCAGGGCAGGGTCAGAGCAGGGCTGGGGTCAGAGGAGGGCAGGGGTCAGAGCAGGGCAGGATCAGACCAGGGCTGAGGTCAGAGCAGGGCAGGGGTCAGAGAAGGGCTGGGTCAGAGCAAGGCAGGATCAGAGCAGAGCTAAGGTCAGAGCAGAGTAGGGTCAGAGCAGGGCTGAGGTCAGAGCAGGGCAGTGGTCAGAGCAGGGTTGAGGTCAGAGCAGGGCAGGGGTCAGAGCAGGGCAGGATCAGAGCAGGGCAGGGGTCAGAGCAGGGCAGGATCAGAGCAGGGCAGGGGTCAGAGCAGGGCAGGGGTCAGAGAAGGGCAGGGTCAGAGCAGGGCAGGGTCAGAGCAGGGCTGGGGTCAGAGCAGGGCTGGAGTCAGAGCAGGGCAGGGTCAGAGCAGGGCTGGGGTCAGAGCAGGGCTGGGGTCAGAGCAGGGCAGGGTCAGAGCAGGGCTGGGGTCAGAGCAGAGCTGGGGTCAGAGCAGGGCAGAGGTCAGAGCAGGGCAGGATCAGAGCAGGGCAGGGTCAGAGCAGGGCGGGGTCAGAGCAGGGCTGGGGGTGATCAGGTGTCTCTCTCCTGGACACCTAGGGAAGTCCACGGGCCAAGCGAGCGGCAGGAACACCAGGGCAGGAGCAGGGCAGGCACTGAGCCCACCACGGGTGGGGCTGTGGCTGCAGCTGCCCCCGCAGGGAGCCCCACTTCCAGAAAGGAGAGAGGGCGGGCCCCTGCCCCCTGCTCCAGCTCCGGCATGGCTGCGGGGAGATGAGGGACCCCAGGGATCACACTGGGGGGGCCCAGTGACCCGGGGCTGCAGGCAGGCCCTGACCCCTGCCCTGGGCTGGGGGTGGGCATGGGTGGGAGACCCCGGGCTGGGCTGGTGCCGTCTGCTCCAGGGGCCCCAAGGGAGCAGCGCCCAGGCTCGCACTTCGGGCATCTGTCTCCAGCTCCTTCCCAGGGACCACACGGCCTCATAACTCAGGTCAACTGGCTGTCCACCTCCCTCCAAACTCAAGCTCATAGCACCTTATCATTGTGCTAGGGGATGGAGCCCTTTCTTCTTTGCGGCAGGTTTATCTCAGCCTAAATTATTAAGCAGACTGTTCAATAATGCAAACCTCACATTGTGGCTGGAGAAGCAGATGCCGCGTTTCAAAGCATATTGTTTCCGGAGAGCAGCGGGCGACCTGGGCGCCTCCCTCTGATCTGACAGCACAGAATCAGCTGCTCCTCCTAACGAAGCGGCTGCTTCTCTGTTCACAAATGAGGCTGGGCCCTGCCGCTCGCCCGGAGATGGCGAGGGGCGCCTGGCCATCCGTTCCAATTCACTGATGGCTTTTGCATGTGACGAGACCCCTGGGCTAAATCCTGGCCACCAGGGTGATCTTCAGGGAAACGGAGACGCTTTCGTGCACACCTGCCCCAGGGGCACCACACACCCTGTGCGCTGGGCACACACGTGACTGGTGGGTTCACTTGACCCCGAATGAATCCACTTCTGGGGCAACTTCTCACTTGGTCCAGGGCCCTCCCAGCCACACCCTGTCTGTTCCAGCGGGAGGCTCCCCCCTAGCAGGGCCTGGGGGTCGGAAGGCCCCCAAGGAGGGAGCAGAGATGGGAACCTGCTTTGTATGGAAATGAAGGGGCCACCTGATTCCTGTTTGTTGTTCAGTGCGTCTGACTCTTTGCAACCCAATGGACTGCAGCACACCAGGCTTCCCTGTCCTTCACCAGAATTCACCCAAGTTTGTGTCCATTGAGTCGGTGATGCCATCCAGCCACCTCATCCTCTGCCGTCCCCTTCTGCTCCCGCCTTCAATCTTTCCCAGCATCAGGTTTTTTTCAAATGAGTCAGTTCTTCACGTCAGGTGGCCAAAGTATTGGAGCTTCAGCTTCAGCATCTGTCCTTCCAATGAATATTCAGGGTCGATCTCCTTTAGGACGGACTGGTTTGATCTCTGTACAGTCCAAAGGACTCTCAAGAGTCTTCACATTAATTAGGCTTAAGTCCCTCCCTGGAGCTGGACCCAAAGGCGCCTGCTCTGGGGCTCAGCCCCACCCTGTGGCACCTGCCCTGACATCCCTGGGGTCTCTCTCTGGGGCCAGGAAGGCTCAGGCTGTGGAGAGCTCTGTGAAGTCCACAGGCGGCGCCATGAGGCTCACGAGCAGGAAGACATTCTGGGTGGGTTTCTCCAGTCACGTCTGAAACCCTGAAAGGACCTGGGAGACTCCGAGGCGGGAGCAGCCGTGATGCCCCAGAGTGTGGGGGCACCAAGAATCTCGAGGGATGACAGACAGAAAGCAGGCCTGGGGAGGACAGGCCGGCCCTGGCCACCCACCTCGGGAGCCCACCTGGTTGCCTTGTGCGCAAGAGGCCCTGGGCACAGCCACCTCCATGGGTGACGCTGAAATGAGGGGAGGTCCTCGCTCCACAGTCTCCACCCCCCCTGGCTGCAGTTCGGACCCTCACATTCATCGGACCCCAGTGATGGGCCTTGGGGAGCCCCACCTGGCAGCACGTGGCTCCACACCTGGCTTCTTGAGGAGACTGCCCAGGACCCACAGGACGTGATCGGAGAGGGCAGGGGGGACCCTGGCCCAGCAGCCGAGCTCTCGGCCCTGCACTAGCCGAGTTCCAACACCCACATCTGGAGACCAAGTGCCCTGCTCCCCAGAGCCTCAAGGTGATCCCAGGACCTGGAGAAGTCGGGGCCAGGGTGCTGGTGAGGACAAGACTCTCCTCTGAGCAGATTCATTCCCACCTGTCCAGAGGCGGTGCTGTCACTGACCTATCCAGAGGCGGTGCTGACCCCACCTGTCCAGAGGCGGTCCTGTCCCCACCTGTCCAGAGGCAGTGCTGACCCCACCTGTCCAGAGGTAGTCCTGTCCCCACCTGTCCAGAGGCAGTCCTGTCCCCACCTGTCCAAAGGCGGTCCTGTCCCCACCTGTCCAGAGGCAGTGCTGACCCCACCTGTCCAGAGGCGGTCCTGTCCCCACCTGTCCAGAGGCGGTCCTGTCCCCACCTGTCCAGAGGCGGTCCTGTCCCTCAGCCAAGCCCAGCAGCTTCCTCTCCCTGGGGCCTGGTGGGGCCTCGCTCAGAAGACAGGCTTGGGGCAACTCAGTGAGTTTCTCTGGGTGTACCCCTAGGTCTGGGCTGGACCCGTTGCTGTAGGGGACTCATCTGGGGAGCTGACAGAGGCTAGACGGGGATGGAACCTGCCCAGCTGAGGGCCCCCACCTGCCCCAGCCCCGTCCCCTCTGCCCAGGAAGGGCTAGCCCGCAGAAGCCCCAGGTGAGCCTGTCTGCTGATTTCCGGTTTTCTTCTGGATCTGGATGCACCAAGAGCTTCCCCTCAGCTTTGAAGCAGGCGTGGCTGGTGTCACCAGCTGGTGCGGCGGGGGTGAAGGTGGTGAGGGCACCCCTGGCAAGGAGCACTCACCCTCCTCCGCAGCAGGAGCCAAGAGACTCAGGGCCAGAAAGCCACCGGCTCTTCCCGGTGCGGCGGCCGAGCAGCCTGGGAGGTCAGTCCACCCCACCGACCTTCTGGAGCTGTTCCTTACTACAGCTTAACACACACTGACCAGACAAACAGAGAGGCAAAACACAGGAAAGAAGGGAAATCCCAAGCGCTTCTCTACAACTGAGTCAGCGTCTTTTCACTAAAGACAAGCAAATGGCACGCATCGAGCGGCGTGCCTGGGCAGCACTTAACCTCCGCAGGGGCACCAGCAGCTGAGAGGGGTCAAGGAAGGGGCCTCGGGTCTGTGATACCCCAGACACTCGGGGTCATCCAAGTGCACCTCCAACTCAGTCTTTATTTGACATTTCACGCGCCCTGTTGCTTTAATGACTTATTTTCAAATTGTAGATCACTGTCATTCATTTTGATCCATTCGGCAAGTAACAGCATAAAGAACAACTATTATCAGTCTCCTAATAATAATAACAACAGAAGCTAACATCTGTGCCACCTAGAGCTTGCCAGGTCTTGCTACAAGCGCAGTAAGTACACTAATTTAATTACCAACAACTCAACGCCCCATTTAAGAAAAACAGTTCATTGCAACTTCATATATCAAGCATGTTCCATTCCATTTTCTCAATTTGGCGAATATAAAATGAGATTTCATCTTACTCTGATTCAATAATTGTCATGAAATTACATATATTTTCTTACAAACTCATTGTTATTGACATCAAGAGTGGTAAAAGAAGCGCAGTCGGTGAAAAAAGCAGAACAGAACATTGCGCAGAGAAGGCGTCCAGCTCCGCATGGTAGCGCGCTCGCTTCCCGAGTGCGACGCTATTACATCATGCGTGAGTGCGCCCACTTCCGCAAAGCAACGCTATTTAACGATTCTTCTTTCCGGAGAGACGGAATTACTTCGGAATTTTACTTCCGTTTGGGACCTGACTTGGGGCCTCCCCCACAAAGCAGTCCCCTATCCCCACATCCCCATACTCCACAATTAGTGCCTGTGATTTTTTTATGAAATGTGCACGCAATGAATAACTTTACCTCTCTTAAGGGCAAAGTAAAGTTTACGTGATTCGAACTGTAACGCGTCGAATTCTCCCCTTCCCTGCACCTCCCAACTCCTTCCAAAGAAACAGGAGAGTGAGCAGCAGCCGCAGACGCCTCGCAGAGCCCGAGGAGACGAAGCCTCCGGAGGAGCCGCGGGGCCCAGCGGCCTGGAGGTCGCCCCGCAACGGGAGTTCCCGGGGGCGGTGGGGGCAGAGAGCGCAGTCGGTCAGGCGACGCGGGGTGGCTCAGGGCGTGACAGGAGCAGAGACAGCTCGCAGACACACAGGGGAGTCGCCTGAGGTCCCCCTGAACAGAGGAGTTTCCCCTCCCTTTATCTCTTGATCTGTCTTCCACTACGTGGTGACGGGTGGAGGAGGTTTAAGTTGCTGGGGGAGGCATGGTAACAAGTGCCAGCGAGAGGAGAGGGGGGAGGAGAGGGTCCCGGGTGGCACGGAGGCCACAGGGCAGAGGCGCCGTGTAGAAGCGACCCAGGACCGGGAGCAAGGGTGCACAGGAGCACAGAGGGGCCGCCAGGGTGGCAGACGGTGGGGAAGGGGCCGGAGACAGAGGCGCAGGGAGTGGGGAGCAGGCAGACAGGCCCCTGCTGCGGGGAGGCCCGCGCACCGGCGTCCGGCGGCGGCGGCGCCTCATTTGTGTGTGTGTTGCGGCCCCATAGTAGCCCAGCAGGCTCCTCTGTCCATGGGATTTCCAGGCAAGAAGACTGCAGGGGGTTACTGTTTCCTTCTCCAGAGGAGACTGGACCCAGGTCCCCTGGTTGGAGGAGGATTCCCCGCCGCCGAGCCACCTGAGGAGACTTCACACTGGATGACGTTGTCGTTTCCATAGCACCTTCAGAAGATGGCCCCGTAACACCCAGCGTGATGATCCGGCCAGGGGAGCGCATCGCAGCCCACGACCTCAGGGGAGGCACACCAGTGCAGGCCTGGGCAGGGGCTCCACGGGGACAGGACCCGGATGGGGCGGTGCAGAGGCCATCGGAGGGGACACTCTGGGAGTGACAGAGATGTTCCTGAAGCCGGGAGGGAACCGGTTGTCTAAATTCTGGACCTTTACAGGAGTCTAAGTGCTCCCTTTGGGGGTGGGAGGTCACAGCTGACACAGAGGATGAAGGAAAGATGGTGGGTGAAATGAGGATGAAGACATGCTTGAGTCCCGTGTGCCGCCTCCCGACACATGAGAAGAGCCTGCCGTCAGACAGCGTTCCACAGAGGGGTCCAGCCTGGGTGCCGGCCTCTGACTCACCAAGACTGAAGCCAGTGAACATGAGACCACTGGCTATGAGGACCACCGTGCCCCCACCCTTCAGTCACACCCCCCTCCCAGAAACATAAACCCACCGGCCTTCTTTTCAAATGATCTGGAATTTAATTACAGAAGTCAGTGTGTGCAGACCCAGTTCTTCCTCAGACCTTCCACGTCTTCGTGCCTTTTCCTGAGAGCAGCAAGAGAAAGGAGAGCAGAGTGGACACTCCAGGAGCAGAGGGCTCAGGAGCAGAGCCACACACACGCTGGGGGACAAGCAGTGGGAAGAGGGAGGCAGGCAAGGGCCGGCAGAGGACCGCCACACAGCATCAACCGAGCGGAGTGCTCGCCGGGGGGGACTGGGGTTTGGCCACAGGACAAGGGGGTTGGTGTCTCCAGCACAAATCCAACGACGCCGTCCAGCTTCTGAGGGCTGAAGCGAGACTGATGGGGCTGGAGCAGATGTTTGGCTGGGAAAGGAGGGCCCCGCAGCTCCTGAAGGCTTCAGTTTGGTTGACCAGTTGGATGAGCAAAATCTCAGGGAACATCATTCTTGAAAAGCATCATCTACCTTACGTCTGATCGGAGAAAAAGGCCAGGTGCTGGACAGGTCCCCTCGGCACCTAAGAGAAACAAAACGGAAACGCGTGTCTGATGGCTGAATTCAACACTGTGTGGGCGTCTAACCAGGTGTTACCAGGTGTGACTATCCCTGGTCTTCCCCAGTCACAGGAGAGGATCCCAACTCCGGGCCGGGTTCTCGGGAATGATGCCAAGTCCCGGGTCCTCCTCTCTCTCCTGTGGTTAGATCATGCGTCCACCACAGCTTCAGAGAAGCCAGTCTGAGCCACGCACGGGGGTGGGGCCTCCACGGGGGAAGATCGGCCCAATTTGCTCCTCCTGTGCTTACCCATCTCAGAGTAGGAGGCCTTGAAATATTTAAAAACATCGGTTCTATTTCCCCCAATGTTATTAACAGGGAACAGAAAGTTATTTCACACGCACATTGTGTCAGCTGCCAAAAGGACTCAGGGGACCTGGAGAATTTCATAGTAGGGCATTTGCAGTATAACAGACTGCAAATCCTTTCAACACTTTCAGCTAAACAGTCTGCTAAATAATTGATCACATGTAATGGCAACCACTTAAAAGCCAGTCTTGAGCCTGGGGAGCAGAGATGCTCCCGGCCGACGCATGTCCCCACCAAAGCCCACACGGAGTGCGGACGTGGCCCCCGACAGAGCTCTTGGCTGATGTTCTGAGACTCTGAGGAGCAGAAGGAGGCTGAAAGTGGAGGGGCCAGGCGCTGGGAAGGCAGGATGGTTCTCTAAAGCACGTTGATCTCCTCCAAGACCAGCACCTTTGGGGTTTCAAGAGTCCAAATTCTCAGTTACAACAGCAGGATGCAGTCTCAGATCACAGACATAAAAGCAGAGAGACCTGACGAAGATCTTGACGAAGACTCTTCTTGAGTCGCCTGCACCTGGGGTGTGTGACAGACGCACCTCCAAACACAAAGCGGCTGCCGTCCTCTGCACATCGATACTCCTCCCGCGCTTCCCACCCAGTGACGGGGACAACCAGCTCCGCCAGCTCCATGCTGGGCCCAAATCCAGGTGCCACCTCACCACATGGAGTGAGGAGCCCCAGACTGTGTGTACGGCCACATCTCCACCGGGTGTGTCACGCGAATCTCCAGCTCCACAGGCACAGGGCGGAACCCGCCCTCATCCCTCTCAAACATGCCTGCCCATCTTCTCAAGCTCTGTGAAAGCCCATTGCCTGCTGAGGAGTCTGTGAGTCGTCCTCAACCCCCGTCACCCCAACTCCGTCCTGCCTGGAGTCATGCTGGGACCCACCAAACCACCAGGAATGCTCGAATCCACTTCACTTCAGTTCAGTCGCTCAGTCGTGTCCGACTCTTTGTGACCCCATGAACCGCAGCATGCCAGGCCTCCCTGTCCATCACCAACTCCCGGAGTTCACCCAGACTCACGTCCATCGGTGGTGCCATCCAAGCATCTCATCCTCTGCGGTCCCCTTCTCCCCCTGCCCCCAATCCCTCCCAGCATCAGGGTCTTTTCATATGAGTCAGGTCTTCGCATCAGGTGGCCAAAGTATTGGAGTTTCACCTTCAACATCAGTCCTTCTAATGAACACCCAGGACTGATCTCCTTTAGAATGGACTGGTTGGATCTCCTTGCAGTCCAAGGGACTCTCAAGAGTCTTCTCCAACACCACAGTTCAAAAGCATCAATTCTTTAGCGCTTACCTTTCTTTATAGTCCAACTCTCATATTCCATGGACTACTGGAAAAACTGGAAAAACTCTCACATTCCACATACGACTACTGGAAAAACCACAGCCTTGACTAGATGGACCTTTGTTGACAAAATAATGTCTCTGCTTTTTAATATGCTGTCTAGGTTGGTCATAACTTTCCTTCCAAGGAGTAAGCGTCTTTTAATTTCATGGCTTCAGTCACCATCTGCAGTGATTTTGGAGCCCACAAAAAATAAAGTCTGACACTATTTCCACTGTTCCCCCATCTATTTGTCATGAAGTGATGAGACCGGATGCCATGATCTTAGTTTTCTGAATGTTGAGCTTTAAGCCAACTTTTTCGCTCTCCTCTTTCACTTTCATCAAGAGGCCCTTTAGTTCTTCTTCACTTTCTGCCATAAGGGTGGTGTCATCTGCATATCTGAGGTTATTGATATTTCTCCCGGCAATCTTGATTCCAGCTTGTGCTTCCTCCAGCCCAGCGTTTTTCATGATGCACTCTGCATAGAAGTTACCACTACTGTTTGCCAGGTCCAGGGAGGGCCTGGGTCAAGACCAAAGACATCCGACCTCCATGTGAGCTTGGTGTTGGAGCTACTGCAGAAGAGAAAGACCACGTTCCACTCCACAGACGGGATTCTCAGCAGGGTTCGGAGCCGCTCAGCTCTGAGGCCGCGCTGGGGCCGCGGGGTGGCGTGCCATCTTCCTGAAGGCCGAGACCAGGTGTGGGGCTGGCCTCCTCATCTCCTGGCACCTGGATGTCAGAGCCCCCAGGGTCTCTCCTCACCTCCAGCCCCAGGACCTTCTCCCTCTGCCCCAAAGCCCCTCCAGTGAGCGCCAAGCTGGCACCCATGCCATGTGCTTCCCCCCCCACCCCGCTTCAGGTGACCTCTAACTTCTCTCAGAGGGATTTTTTATTCTGAGGTCATGCACACTCCTCATTAATTTTATTCCTCTGTGTTTAATATTTTTGATCATATTTATATAACCTCTTTTAAAATTCCATCTCTAATTGTTGGCTTTTATGTAAAAACAAACTTGATATTTACTTTGTCTCAGCAACCATGATAAATGTAGCTTATTAATTCTGATAATAATTATCTGACCTTTCCAAAGTTTTGCATGATCAATTATATTGTATTCAAGAAACTTTGATTTCTTGTACTGAGATTCTCGGACTTTCATTCTTCCCCTTTGCCCAAATGTAACACTGAAAAGTCTCCAGTTCTGTGTTAAGAACAGTGGCGTGAGCACACCTTCCTCATCCCCAGTTCAGGTAAAAGACCTCACTTTTTCAGCATTGTTTCTTCAGTGGATTAAGGAAGTTCAGTCAATTTCCACTTTGCTAAGAGTTTTTATAATGAACAAATATTGATGTTTTTCAAATCTCTCATTTGCACATATCGAGGTGACCTTTTTGTCTGAGCTTTTTCTAGTAATGTGATGAATTATATTAATTTTTGTTTTTCTGATTAAGATATAATCAACACACAAAACTGCAAAATCTTAAATCTTCAGTTTGATGAGTTTTAGCCGTCTCATTCTCTGGTGTGACTGTCACCCACACAATGCCTCAGCCCTCCTCACGTTTTCTCTCTCCCAGCCCCAGTAGGAGCTGTTTTCTGTCACCATTGACTAGTTTGCCTGTATGTGGATTTATCCCAGTGGGAACACACTGTGTGTACATTAGTATTTCTGTCCCACTCCTTTGCTGTGCGTGTTTGAGATTCGCCCATGGGCTGCGTATCAGGCCATGTCCTGGGTGACGGGCCCCTCCCGCACAGCGCCGTGCTCCCCACGCTCATCCTGTGGTGTGCTTGCCCACTGTCATCCTTGACATCCCCCATGGGTCCTCCACTCCGTGACTCACACCCTTCAGTGAGGGCGGACGCGGGTCCTCCACCCCGTGTCTCACACTCGTCAGTGAGGGCAGACGTGCGTCCTCCACCCCACTTCTCATACCCTTCGGTGAGTGCGTCACGTGACAGACACATGTCTCAAGAGTTATTCCTACAGTCCACCTCGTGCTGGTCACCAGCTCCAGGCAAAGCCAAGAACAGGGCAGTGGTCTGGAAGAGGCACAGGCCCCACCCCCTCACTGAGCATCCGGCCACAGAGGGCATCCACGTGCTTCGGTAACAGACGCAAAGCCGGCACGACTGTCAGAAGTCATTCCTGAAACAAAAGCAAAGGCCAGTTACACAGACTTGGAACAGTCAAGTACAAAAGGCTAGATTTTACCTGTGATTCCAGCACATGGCAGGGGAGGTCAGAATAAGGCACCTCCCGCATGGTCCAGTGGACGGCGCTGCACAGGGACTACACCCCTTAGCCGCTGCAGAAACGTCAGCGCAGGGGTATGCTTGTTTTACTAAGGACAGACACAAGAAGAATTAGAGAACAAGATACTTTCAAATAAACAGAATTCTGAGTCACGTAAAGTACAGAAGATGGAAAACCCATGAAACAGCATGGAGACAAAAAAGGAGAGAGCAGGAAGAAGCGTGTTTCTAATTTAAAAGAGTTAAGGAGTGCTTCAGGGCGTCGAGGCCCAGGAAGCCAGAGCCCCGCGTTACGTCACCATTGCAGGGGCGGGGACCACACTGCACACGGAGCACACACCTTCATCTTCCTGAGAACCCGCGGCCACTGAGATGCAAAGTGGGGCCCTGTGGACGGGGCTGGGGGGTGTGACTCGGCTCAGACAGAACCCTCTGCCTCGCAGGCACCTGGCATGGCCACGTGAGCTCCACTTCCTCTCTGCCCCCACCCCCAGCAGCACTGGCGGCTCTCCTCTGTGGAGCAAATGGGGAGAAAGAAAGAAAGAAAGAAAGGGAGGGGGAGATGGAGGAAGAAAGAATCGGTCAGAGTCGAGTTCTACTGACCTGACACCAAGAGAGTGATCTTATTTTACAACATGCAAAATCCAGAAAATACATGGACCCAACGCCTGCACGTGGAAGAGAAGGCTTTCACCTTGCGCTGCCAGGCCCACAGGCTGCCGGTGACAGCCGGAGACGCAGGTCACCCTGTGAAGCGCTTTAGTGCTGGAAGGGAGTGGGGGACGGGTTCCCAGCTCCATGAACACACCACAGCCCAGCAGGGTCTCAGCCTCTATGAGCTCACCCAAGCAACTTGTCACAGAGGCCCCTGGGCACGCAGGCGATGGGCCTCGTCCTGACGGTGTATAGAGGAAGAGCTCATCACAAGGTCACCAACGTCTAATAACGGATGACTTAGTGTTACACGGCTCTTACAAACCTCGTTTCAATGTGATATTTTGTGTTCTCATCACCAAAGATTATCTATGTAGCTTTTAATCAGTTTTACAGAAACCCGCAGTGGTCGGCGGGCATGGGAGGTCCAGGGGAATGTCCCCAAGGCTGTCACTGGACTCTGACCACTACTCACAAGGTCAAGCGTCTCCCCTGCGCTTCCTGTCCACATGCCTGTCTCCTTCTCGGGGTGTGGACTGCCCATCTCTCTGTAGGGCTCTCTAAGAGCAGGGAATTGACTGCACTGTCAGCTGCTTATCTTCACTGACACCCGCGTGCTGGGAGAGCCTCTGTCTGCGCAAATGGCCAGCGACAATGCCCATCACCCTCCGGGGCTGCTTTGCCGTGAGATGAGCCTTGAAGGAGCCCCTGTGTCCGGCAGCCGGGGCCAGATGCCGAGCGCGGGTGTTCTGTGCGCAGTTTGTCTGGCAACAGGCACATCATTTTGACTGAGCCTGTGATGATGTCTATAAAACATTTAGCATCCAAGTCAGGAGTGCCACATGCAGGGCTGTTACCCGGCCGGCTGCAGGGTTCAAGGTCACCGCATCCTCACGCTCATATGAACAAATATCCGTGTCCCTCTGGTTCTTCAGTGTTGGACGTTACAGTCTGAACTGGAGACTATTGGAATTCTTCATTTCGTGTGATTTCAGAAATATATTTTAACATTTATTAGCTCAGCTATCCCTCAAATTCAAAGAGAACTTTTTTGAAATTCTTTCTGCAGAGCAGGAAAATTGAACATTTGACTGATTTATGGATGCATTTATAGCTGAGAAAACGTAGGAAATACGCAGAATATTCAATATCAAAGTGAAAACCTCTGCAGCTGAAATGAAAACAGGGTCCTTGAAAATCTCCCAAAGCATCATGTTTTCCTTATATTTTAAATAACCTATTGTCTAACTAAAAACTAATTTGCTAATTTGATGAAGATATCAAATTCCTGGTCATCACCAGGCAAACTTAACTCCAGTCCCCCAGGGAATGGGCAGAGCGGCCCCAAGGACGGAGGTGAAAGGGGACACTTTCAAGGAGCATGACTCTCCCCCCGCTCCAGATGCAAAGCAATCATGGGAGACACAAGCCAAAAGGTAAAGCCATGGCTAAGCTCTAAATCAAGAAAGCTAATTCTGAAGAGAAACGTCGTATGATATGCTCATGTGGCCTCCCAGGCAGCTCAGTGGTGAAGAACCCACCTGCCAATGCAGGAGACACGCAGTTTCAACCCCTGGGTCAGGAAGGTCCCCTGGGGAAGAGAATGGCGACCCACTCCAGGGTTCTTGCCTGGAGAATCCCATGGACAGAGGAGCCCGGTGGGCTGCAATCCATAGGGTCGCAAAGAGTCGGACACGACTGAGCAGTTGACGCTTTACTTTCATTTATAAAATAGATAACCAACAAGGTCCTACTGTGTGGCACAGGGAACCACAGGCACCATCCTGTGATAACCTATAACAGAAGAGAATGTTATAGAAAAGAATATATATATATATATAAATAAATCACTTTGATCTACCCCTGAAATCAACACAACACTGTAAATCGACCATATCGCAATAAAATTTTTTTACTTTAATACTACAAGTCTTCAGTTCAGTTCAGTCGCTCAGTTGTGTCCGACTCTTTGCAACCCCATGGACCGCAGCACACCAGGCCTCCCTGTCCATCACCAACTCCCAGAGAACACTCAAACTCATGTCCATTGAGTTGGTGACGCCATCCAACCATCTCATCCTCTGTCATCCCCTTCTCCTCCTGCCCTCAATCTTTCCCAGCATCAGGGTCTTTTCGCATCAGGTGACCAAAGTAATGGACAAGTCTACTCAGCATTTAAAACACGTTTATATAATACTCTCGTTCATTCAAAATAAACATCCAGAATCAACTCACAGACAAAAAAGGAAGCCAAGTCCCAGTGCCAGAAGCAGCGTGGGAAGGGCGGCAGGGAGAGGAGGTGCAGAGGAAGGGCCGCAGAGCCGGGATGGGCAGGAGACAGTGACCAAGGGTCCCCCATCGCCCGTCCGCTGGCCTGGCTGCCCTCCTCCCCACGGGCCCCGAACGTGAAGCTTAAGCCAGGACCGCCGACAGCAACCCATCCCCAGCAGGTGCCCCAGAAGAGGTCCGCTCCTTGGCACGCTGGCCACTGCTGAACCCCAAGCCTTCTCCGTGAGGACGGGGGCCAGCTCCCCGCGTGGGACACGGGTGCCCCTCCACGGCCCAGCCTCAGCAGGCAGGACGCACGGTGCTGTGGGGGACCAGCAGGCAGCCCCGCGCCGCGGGGCGCGCGCGCACACAGCCGTCCACCACCGCGCTCACCCTGAGCGCGCCCTGGGCACGGGGGTCGGGACGGGCCCGGAGCAGGGGAGGGGCGCGCGGCCTGGATGAGCCTCACGCGGTCGCGCGCGCACAGCCGTCCACCATCGCGCTCACCCTGCGCGCGGCCTGGGGCGCGGGGGTCGGGACGGGCCCGGAGCAGGGGAGGGGCGCGCGGCCTGGATGAGCCGCGCGCGCTCGCCGCCGCGGAGCGACTGAACCGTGCTCTGTTTGACCATTAGGTGCTGCGCGTGCTTGAAGACCAGTGTGTCTCAGCGCACAGGGGACGTGAGTGTCCGGCGACGACGTCTCAGTCACGTGAGGAAACTCACGGCTGAGCCTGCCCACGTGGAGTCCGGGAGGACTTCGGCTCCGGCACACGCTGTGTGGAGCGCTGGTTGTGAAAGGTTCCGGTCTCGGGACACCTTGACACACTTGAACATCACGGCCAGCAGCACAGAGCTTCTTGACAAGGACTGCGTCTGTCGACGCTTATTAGAAGTTAAAGCAGGAAGCTGAACACGTTTGCGTGACTTTGTTTCGAAGGAGCAGCTCTACCTACAAGCACCAAGGCTTGGTACAGACAGCCGATTTCACTGGACAAAGACTGCCTTCCCCCGAGCCTCTAGCTTCAGAGAGGCGCCACGGGCTCGGTTCGCCCCTCCCTCAGATGCCTAGCTTCCTGGGTTTCAGGGCGCTCACAGCTGCTTCTGCATCCAGTGTGCCGTGACATCACACCTCGCAGAGCTTCTGAGAACACCACGGGGGCTTCTCAGGGAGAACAAGAGTGATGAAGCCTCAAGGACCCTGAGCCCACGGGACGCACTTTAAAACACACACCTGTGCTGCAGCGGTGTCGAGAAGAGCAGCCAGAGCAGAAGGTGTGGACCAGGAACCCTGGAAAGCCACGAGAACACACAGACACACACAGGCACACACATGCACGCACGGGCACACGGGCACACGGCCTCACGCTCAGTGCCTCAGGCCCCGGGCGCTGCTTTAGGGAAAACAAACAGGATGCTGTGCTCAGTCGCTCAGTCGTGCTCAACTGTTTGCGACCCCGTGGACTGTCCATGGGATGCTCCAGGCAAGAGTACTGGAGTCATTAGCCGTGCCCTCCTCCAGGGGGTCTTTCCAACCCAGGTATCAAACCCAGGTCTTCTGAACTGCAGACAGATTCTTTACTCCCGAGCCACCAGGGAAGCGCCAAACAGCAACGTACCAAAGCACAGAGAAGGGAGAGCTGACGTTCACGCTGCAGACAGGACTCACGGGGGGAGGCAGCTCTCTGTCTATGTCCCAGGTGGTCGGAGGAGCAGGGCTGCAGGAGGAGTGGACGAAGACTCAGGGGGAGTGGGGACCGTGTTGTGACTGCGGGGCCGTCGCAGACCAGCAGGAGAAGCGGAACCACTGATGCATAGGGCCCCCTGCAGCGGACGGGCGGTGGCCCCGAGCTGGCGCCCACAGCAGAGGGAGTGTGGCCTCTCGGGCTCTGGGGCTGAGGGCACCTCTAAGGGGCATGTGCCGGAAACGGCAGGGCCGCCTCCCGGACGTCGATGCAGCCGCGTCCCTGCCAGCTGCACCCTGTGTGGTAGCACACACATTTTATCCCCAGGTGACAAGATGCCGTCAAAGCCAAGTTCACCGTGGTCATGAACATTCTCAAACTTCATTCAAAATGGACTTTCCTGGAGCCCCGTGCTGGCCCTAGGTTTCCTATAAATAATGCAGAGAGAGAGAGGAAATAATAGTTAAAGGAGATTCCTATCGCCCAGCTCCAGAAACAATCTTGTTCCTTTTTCTCATGAATCAAGAGTCAGCCCCACAGGTGAATACTTCATACGGCAGACTCAGCAGCCGCCCACCTGAATTTTTGATGAATTCAACTGTAAAATATTCACAACCTGCAAATCTATAATATGACTCATATTTTTTACCTTTTTTTTTTTTTCTATTTGGTCCTGTAAAGGCAACAGAAAACATTAGTCGTATGACGAGACCAACAGGAAAAGACTCCCCTCCAGAGTCAATTAAATCGTCCTCCAAAGGCCCAGCACTCCCAGGGAGCCGCACGTGCTTGTCTTAGCAGATCGCAGAGGTGAGGAGCGGTGCGTCGGGGTGGAGCTGGGGTGGCCGCCACGCCCCTCCCCCGCCGCCCTTCGCAGCACGGATGCTCCCAGGTGAACACGTACCAGAAGGTGCCGTTTGGAAAGGGAGCTCGTAACTCATTTTGTCAA
>SJYA01003927.1:27801-74119 GCA_006410615.1 Neotragus moschatus | reverse complement strand
AGAGGCTATCCTGACGACTTGCAGGCTGGGTGAGGATTAAATAAAAGGTTCTAGTCATTTAGGGGAAAGGCAGGGAGGACAGCAATGACGTTGTAGGAAATGGAATGGAAATACCTGGATATTTTCAAGAGAGAGGAGTATAACCAACTGGGTCATAGAAGTGAAGGGGAGAGAGGAAGGGATTAATTGTGCGAGTTTCCCTGATGAAGAGGGTGAATAAAGGAAAATACTTTGGGGAGAAAACTAATTCTATTGTTGGTTTGATATCTACAAAAAGCAACTGAAAACATGATTCTGGACTTCGGAAAGATGTGTCTTTTGAAATGTACATCATTTGAGCACATTCCAAATAAAAGAAGATGTCCAAGGAATGTTGGGAATAGATAAGCCTAGGGAATTACAATGTGTATGGAGAAGAGTCTTGAGAGTCCCTTGGACTGCAAGGAGATCCAACCAGTCCATTCTGGAGGAGATCAGCCCTGGGTGTTCTTTGGAAGGAATGATGCTAAAGCTGAAACTCCAGTACTTTGGCCACCTCATGCGAAGAGTTGACTCATTGGAAAAGACTCTGATGCTGGGAGGGATTGGGGGCAGAAGGAGAAGGGGACGACAGAGGATGAGATGGCTGGATGGCATCACTGACTCAATGGATGTGAGTCTGAGTGAACTCCGGGAGTTGGTGATGGACAGGGAGGCCTGGCATGCTGTGGTTCATGGGGTCACAAAGAGTCGGACACGACTGAGCAACTGAACTGAACTGAAGGAAAGATAGAGAGAGGAGCCAGTGCAGGAGCCTGAGCGGGTGCGGTCAGAGTGCGAACAGGGGCAGGAGACAGCATCCAACAGAAGCAAGAGCAAGGGATGTCATCAAAACCAAGGGGATAGAGTGCCAAATAGTGCAGGCGAGAGTTACACACTCTTGTAGGAGTGGGAAACTCAGCCAGACAAGTAGGCAATTCAAGTAGATGGGAAGGTAAGGGAATGCTTTACTTTGGTTTGTTGGTAGGTTTGTAATCTGAAGAGATGTTCATATGTTTATAAACTGGGCAGAAAGTTCAAAGGAAACAGGAGAGGTTGAAGACACTATGTAGATGAGAAGAAAAGACACACAAATTACATAGCCCTAAAGAGCAATATAAAAATAAGTCAATATAAAAAAATAAGTCAAAAGAGTGGGTACCGTATGAATTATATAGATTAAATAGTGGGCTGTGATGGCTCGTAACGGCCAGACAAGTTTTCAGAAAGACATGAAACATCAACAACCCTCCTTAAGATGGACTGTGTTCCCTCTTCACAAGTTCCTTCTTCACTTCTATCTCCAAATGAAGCAGCTTTGGAGATAATCTGCTGCATCTTCCCTGGATTGACCTTTCCTTCTTATTTATAATCAGATTTATATGATAATATATTACCTATGATGAAGGTTTATGGTAAGGAAGAAATGACTGAATGCAAATAGCAGGGCCTGAGTTAGTATTGAAAGCTTCATATATTGCCAGGCCTCCAACGAATGTCTCTTTTGAAAAGCAGTCAAGTTCGCAGCAAGACCACCATCTACTCTATGTTCTCCATGATGGAGTGTACATGCTGGGAAAACGTAGAGATGCTCTCCTCAAGGCTATTTTAAGAACTGTTCTTATAACATGGTTCATCAGGTATTAAACTAGGTAGAATAAATATAAGGAATTTTTCTTCCTTGGAGCTTTTTCTCCACCGGCTGTCAGTTTGCTGAAGAGCATCATAAATCACCATGACAGCCCTAGTGGCTGGTCTAGAGTTGGTCTGACAAAATGAAGAGTTAGAAATTTGTTTGTAATTCACAAAAGATTGTCTCATTTCTACTCCCGGTGGTAACTGTACTCAGGTTTGCAAATGACACATATATCCAAGAAGTGGGGAAGGAAGAGGGAGGCTGTGCTAGCAAGGATACACATCCTTTTCTGAATGTTGACAGGGCTAGGCAAGTTAATAGAATAGGAGGTGCCAACGTGATCAAAAACAATTCCCACTAAATAGTACTGATACTATTACTATTATTAGTAATTGATATTACATTTTGGATATTATAGCATAGAATATTTTTATACATCACAACTCAGAATTTTCATATCAGATCCATTCTGCACAGATCTGGACCACATCACAGCTATCGCTTCCTTGATCTGTGTGTAAAAAGGATGTTCTCTGACTGGTGCTGCCAGTGTGTGTGTTGCAGCCCTTCCTGTTTGCAAACACTAATAATAGCTCACTTGAGAACTTCAGATGTACCAGGCTCTGCTCTAAGCTCTTTACATTAAATCTATGTGGAAAGAACTATTATAATCTTCATATTAGAGATGAGAAACCCGAAACATTGAGGGGGCGAATGAACTTTCCAAAAGTCACATACCTAGTAGGCGGTGGGAGTGATGGACGCCAGGCCCTGTGTCAAATGTCTTTACATGGATTATTTATTTAATTTTCACCATAATCCATGCATGCATGCTAAGTTGCATATTCAGTCATGTTCGACTCTTTGCGACCCTACAGACTATAGACCACCAGACTCTTCTGTCCATGGAATTCTCCAGGCAAGAATGCTGGAGTAGGTTGCCCTTTCCTCCTCCGAGGATCTTCCCTATCCAGGGATGGAACCGCATCTCTTTTGTCTCCTGCACTGGCAGGCGAGTTCTTTGGCACTAGCAATACCTTGGAAGCCCACGATCCATATGAGCACCTTATTAGGTATCACCATTCTCCCTTTTTTAAAAAGATGCAAAAGACAAAGTTTAGAAATATGTAACAGGGACAGAATCAAGTCAGTTTAAAGCAACATTCTATACACATGGAACTAATAAGGATGAATAGGTAGCTTACAGAGTATAATTAGGCATTTCCACATAATGAATGCCCTAGACGACTGAATTTTGCACAGTTGATTTCTCAATCATTTCTTTGAAATTTAATTTATTTTTGGAAGTGACCTTTCTGTAAAGTATAAGTAATTCCTTGATAGTTAACATACTATATAGATTACTCTTGATGTATAAGACAGTATTATAAACTTCANTCTATCTCCAAATGAAGCAGCTTTGGAGATAATCTGCTGCATCTTCCCTGGATTGACCTTTCCTTCTTATTTATAATCAGATTTATATGATAATATATTACCTATGATGAAGGTTTATGGTAAGGAAGAAATGACTGAATGCAAATAGCAGGGCCTGAGTTAGTATTGAAAGCTTCATATATTGCCAGGCCTCCAACGAATGTCTCTTTTGAAAAGCAGTCAAGTTCGCAGCAAGACCACCATCTACTCTATGTTCTCCATGATGGAGTGTACATGCTGGGAAAACGTAGAGATGCTCTCCTCAAGGCTATTTTAAGAACTGTTCTTATAACATGGTTCATCAGGTATTAAACTAGGTAGAATAAATATAAGGAATTTTTCTTCCTTGGAGCTTTTTCTCCACCGGCTGTCAGTTTGCTGAAGAGCATCATAAATCACCATGACAGCCCTAGTGGCTGGTCTAGAGTTGGTCTGACAAAATGAAGAGTTAGAAATTTGTTTGTAATTCACAAAAGATTGTCTCATTTCTACTCCCGGTGGTAACTGTACTCAGGTTTGCAAATGACACATATATCCAAGAAGTGGGGAAGGAAGAGGGAGGCTGTGCTAGCAAGGATACACATCCTTTTCTGAATGTTGACAGGGCTAGGCAAGTTAATAGAATAGGAGGTGCCAACGTGATCAAAAACAATTCCCACTAAATAGTACTGATACTATTACTATTATTAGTAATTGATATTACATTTTGGATATTATAGCATAGAATATTTTTATACATCACAACTCAGAATTTTCATATCAGATCCATTCTGCACAGATCTGGACCACATCACAGCTATCGCTTCCTTGATCTGTGTGTAAAAAGGATGTTCTCTGACTGGTGCTGCCAGTGTGTGTGTTGCAGCCCTTCCTGTTTGCAAACACTAATAATAGCTCACTTGAGAACTTCAGATGTACCAGGCTCTGCTCTAAGCTCTTTACATTAAATCTATGTGGAAAGAACTATTATAATCTTCATATTAGAGATGAGAAACCCGAAACATTGAGGGGGCGAATGAACTTTCCAAAAGTCACATACCTAGTAGGCGGTGGGAGTGATGGACGCCAGGCCCTGTGTCAAATGTCTTTACATGGATTATTTATTTAATTTTCACCATAATCCATGCATGCATGCTAAGTTGCATATTCAGTCATGTTCGACTCTTTGCGACCCTACAGACTATAGACCACCAGACTCTTCTGTCCATGGAATTCTCCAGGCAAGAATGCTGGAGTAGGTTGCCCTTTCCTCCTCCGAGGATCTTCCCTATCCAGGGATGGAACCGCATCTCTTTTGTCTCCTGCACTGGCAGGCGAGTTCTTTGGCACTAGCAATACCTTGGAAGCCCACGATCCATATGAGCACCTTATTAGGTATCACCATTCTCCCTTTTTTAAAAAGATGCAAAAGACAAAGTTTAGAAATATGTAACAGGGACAGAATCAAGTCAGTTTAAAGCAACATTCTATACACATGGAACTAATAAGGATGAATAGGTAGCTTACAGAGTATAATTAGGCATTTCCACATAATGAATGCCCTAGACGACTGAATTTTGCACAGTTGATTTCTCAATCATTTCTTTGAAATTTAATTTATTTTTGGAAGTGACCTTTCTGTAAAGTATAAGTAATTCCTTGATAGTTAACATACTATATAGATTACTCTTGATGTATAAGACAGTATTATAAACTTCAGTTGCAATGTTAAAATACAAGACCCTTAAAGACATCTAATCCTGGCTTTTTGCTGCTATATCCATGGTACTCTTCTCTTTATTATACTTTCTACCTTTCATATGCAGACTACTAGTTCCCATGGATAGAGGAGCCTGGCAGGCTACCGTCCATGCAATTGCAAGAGTCGGACACAACTTAGCAACTAAAGAGAGAGAGAGACGGTTATTGTTCATGGGTTTCCTAGATGGCACAGTGGTAGAGTCCGCCCGCCAACGCTGGAGATTCAAGAGACACAGGTTCGATCCCTGGGTCAGGAAGATCCCCTGCAGGAGGAAATGGCAACTTGTCCCAGAGGAGTCTGGTAGGCTACAGTCCATGGGATCTCAAATAGCTGGACAATGACAGAGCAACTAGGCACACACACACAGTTACTGCTCATAGTCTGCTAAGGACTTGAAAATCAAATATTTCAGAATTATGATCACAGTGTAAATAGATCCCTAATAAATCTTGGAAACATACATATATAGTCTACATAGAAATATTTCTAAAAGCTCAACAATTCACCCCTAGTAAAATTATAAACAAGATGCCTACATAAGAGCAAATTTTAAAATATTGATATTGAAAGTAGAGAAAGTAAGGAAACCTTATTATTAGAAATTGTTCATCCATTTAATACACATATGTTGAGCGCCTCCAATGAGACAGTAATTCTTATGGTGGCAAATATAAAGTCAACATTTGAAAATGGTTGGGACTTTGTTATAAAAGACATAGTATTCCTACTGTAATGTAAAAATATTGATTGTAAAAATAACATTCAATGACAATGTCTCTGCAAAAGACACATAAAAGGAAAATACTTGGGAAACTTTGAAAATTCAAGGAAGGTTGGGATATTTCAAGCAAAGAAATTGCTCCCCTTATTCAGGGAGAAATGGCAATATCAGGCAAAGTAGAGAAGTCATTGAATAGGATTCATAGGGTAACTTTATATTGATGGCAATTATAATTTTCACAGCAGGTGTAAGAGTCATAAAGCATTACACTGGACTTCCCTGGTGGTCCAGTGGTTAAGAATCTGCCTTCCAGTGCAGCAGACACATGTTTGATCCCTGGTCAGGGAACTAGGGTCCTACAAGTCGTGGGGCACCAAGTCCATACGTGGCAAACAGAGAGCCTGAGGGCTCTGGAGCCTGCATGCCACACCTGGAGAAGCCCGTGTACCACAGTGAAGACCCAGTGCAGCCAAAAAGAGAAAAATGAAAGAGCTACAAACCATTAAACATCAAATGGCACTGCATCAGGAAA
The DNA here is from genome assembly GCA_006410615.1 of Neotragus moschatus. Classification (NCBI taxonomy): domain Eukaryota; kingdom Metazoa; phylum Chordata; class Mammalia; order Artiodactyla; family Bovidae; genus Neotragus; species Neotragus moschatus. The sequence continues at coordinate 68,034 of SJYA01003927.1, read as the reverse complement.
CATGCATGAAGCCCAGCTGTCTTCTGCCTCCTTACCCCTTGGCACCGTTTGGACACAGCATCAAGAAGGAAACGTGCCCTGAAGTGAGGTCAGTGAGTGTCACCTGTGCACCCCAGGACTGGCAAAATCCAGGAAGACCTGCAGCACCCATCTGCCCTTAAGTCAGGCTTCCTGACTGTCTTGATCTCACTTTAAGCAGTCAGTAAACAGAGTCCTGCCCTATTCCCAAATAAGCTGCATAAAAGAACAGTCTTCAAGAAATCAAATTACAGAGATATCTGCTCAGCCAGCTAAGCACCTTTCAGCAAGGTGACACACAGAAAGATGCACTAAACACAACACATAGAAGACTTTACACTAGAGGAAACCGAGTTAATGAAACAGTCACTGCAGGATTTTAATAAAATAAATATACATGTTCCTCAGAAGGACATTAAAAAGTATTATATCTATAAGAATAATTATCTGGATATATAAGAATTAAAAACTTGATTGTTAAAATTTAAACTCTGTCCATAGACAAAATAAAATGAGGTGTACTGCTGAAGAATTAATTAGAAAGAAAACTGTTATAAAGATTTCTCTAAACACAGTACTAGAGAAAAAAAATGAGAAAAAGAATAATTGAGACATGCATTAATATCTGCAGAAATTTTAACATTTATCTAATAAATCTATAAAGAGAAGATAGCAAGAATGAAAAGGAACATGACTAACCAAATAAAAATAGATAATTGTCCCCAATTTAAGAAAAACATGAGTTCCTACATTCAAAATCTCTACCAAATGTTTAGCAGCATGAATTAAAAGCAAAGAAAACTTCCAAACCTAGTCACAATGTAGTGAATTCAGAAAAAAGAAGAAAAAGTTTAAAAAGTTTCCCAAGAGAAAAAAACCCCACAGATTATCCATAGCACAACAAAAATCTGATTTTCATTTGTAACAACAGATGCCAAAAGGAAGTGGGGGAAAGCTCTTTCAGAAAGACAGAAGAAGGATATCTGAAAATCCATTGTACCATAAAGGCAATGAGAACACTGGGAGAATAAAACAGCCAAAATCAACATTTTCAGCAATCTGATTATTAACCAAACGCTTGCAACATTGGGGAGCATTCATTTTAAATGGCTGAATTTCAGTAACAACACTGTATTAGTTTTGCTATTGCTGATGGAACAAATTACCTTGAACTTAGTGGGGTAAAACAACAAAAATTTGCTATTTTATTTTTGTAGGTTACAGGTATGACACAGGTCTCATTGATCTAAAATCCAGGTGTCGACAGGGCTGCATTCCTTTCTGGAAGCTCCAGAGAGAATCTGTTTGTCTTTTCCAGCCCACATTCCTCGGTTCATGGCCCCTATTCCATCTTCAAAACCAGCCTCTCTGACCCTTCTTCCATAGTCCATCTCCCTCTGACACAGAAGAGAAAAGTTCCCTGCTTTTAAGGACTCACAATTAGATTGGGCCCAAGCTAGACAACCTAGGATAACTTCCCCATCTCAGGGCCCATAATCTTAATCACAACTGCAGAGACCCTTGTGCCATGTGATATAAAATATTCAGAGGATCCAGAGATTACAGCATGGACATCCCACTTAGCACAAATCGAGTTTTGTGATGTTTGAACTTGCCCTACTCCCATTTCCTTCTCCCCAGATCCATAGCAGCCTTGAAAATGACCAGCCTCACACCACTATGGGGCTTCCCTGGTGGCCCAGTGATAAGAGATCTAACTGCCAATGCAGGAAACACAGGTTTGATCTCTGCATTGGGAAGATTCCCTGGAGTAGGAAGTGGTAACCCACTCCAGTATTCTTGCCTGGCAAATCCCATGCACAGAGAAGACTGGCAGGCTACAGTCCATGCGGTCATAAAAGAGTGGGACATGACTTAGCTGTTGAACAATAAGACACTATTATAGCTATGAAAGCCAGCAGCTTAGCAGTCATTGAAGAGGGGCAAAACAGATTTGGAGTCCCCCCAAAACTTATCCCCCAGATAATTGTGCCTGTTAGGGCTGTCTGGCAGCTCCCTGGAAAAATGTCATTCTCAGGGCTTGTCTTTCAGTTCAGTCGCTCAGTCGTGTCCAACTCTTTGTGACCCCATGAGTTGCAGCACGCCAGGCCTCCCTGTCCATCACCAACTCCCGGAGTTCACTCAGACTCACGCCCATCGAGTCAGTGATGCCATCCAGCCATCTCATCCTCTGTCGTCCCCTTCTCCTCCTGGCCCCAGTCCCTCCCAGCATCAGAGTCTTTTCCAATGAGTCAACTCTTCCCATGAGGTGGCCAAAGTACTGGAGTTTCAGCTTTAGCATCATTCCTTCCAAAGAAATCCCAGGGCCGATCTCCTTCAGAATGGACTGGTTGGATCTCCTTGCAATCCAAGGGGCTCTCAAGAGTCTTCTCCAACACCACAGTTCAAAAGCATCAATTCTTCGGTGCTCAGCCTTCTTCACAGTCCAACTCTCACATCCATACATGACTACTGGAAAAACCATAGCCTTGACTAGACGGACCTTAGATGGCAAAGTAATGTCTCTGCTTTTGAATATGCTATCTAGGTTGGTCATAACTTTTCTTCTAAGGAGTAAGCGTCTTAATTTCATGGCTGCAGTCACCATCTGCAGTGATTTTGGAGCCCAGAAAAATAAAGTCTGACACTGTTTCCACTGTTTCCCCGTCTATTTCCCATGAAGTGATGGGCTTGTCTTTATTTAACCTAATTCTGATCTTCCTCAGTGAGAACAACTCTACCCCCAGGGCATTTGTGAAAAACAACCGGCTGCCTTGGAGAGCATAACAGCTGGGGTAAACAAGAGGCTAACTAAAATTAAAAAAAATGTGAAAGGAAAATATGGGAAAGAAGATATTTGTTCAGGACTTTGAAAAGTTCCAGTGTATTCTTGAGATTCCAGAAAGCCACACCCACTTGCAAGGTCATGTGCATTCCCAAGAAAAATCTGAGAGGACTCTAATCTCTCCTCTGGGTTGTCCTGGAGGCTCTGCACAAAGAGGAAGTGAAGGCTAAGGCAGAGCTCTAAGTTGCCAGAACCCTGAAGATGTGACCCCAAACACATACACAGACACACACACACACATGAGAGAGAGAGAGAGAGAGAGAGAGAATAAGGCTGGGAGAGTTCTTGGTTGAAGATACGTAAAAAAATTTCCATCGAACTGTAAGCTGACTGCTAAGCTATCCAAGCAGAGCATTCACTGGCCATACAAAACAAAGAATACAGACTTTACAGAATTAGTTCAGGAAAGTCACTTAAAAAAAGAGACAAAACAAAACAAAGAGTAGTTGCAACAACAACAGTGGACCCTGGGTGGGGAAGGAGTGAGTGTGTATGTGTGTGTGTGTGTATGTGTGTGTGTGTGCACACACGCGATTTTCAGAATGTCCACTTTAAACTATTTAAAATGTCCATTTCCAATAATAATAATAATAAAAAACTACAAGAAACACACACATACAATTTTATTCAGGGCAAACGAGTCAACAGAAACTGTCCCTAAGGAATTGCATATGTTGAACTTACTAGGCAGAGTTTGAATAAGGTATTATGAATATGTTCAAAGAATTAGAGAAAACCATGTCCAGAGAAAAGAAACATATAAGAATGATGTTTCAGCAAATAGAGGATATGACAATTAGGTCAAAACTGTTAAAAAGAACCAAACAGAAATTGTGGAGTTGAAAAGCACAACTGAAGTTAAAAAAAAAAAAAAATTCACTAAATGGGCTTGACAGAAGAACTGAGCTGGCAGAAAAATGAACTGCCAAACTTAAAGATAAGTCAAGTGAGACTATTGAGTCTAAGGAGCAGAAAGAAAAAAGAATAAAAATACATGGACAAGTCTCAGAGATTTCTAAGATCTCATCCAGCATACCAACTTACGTTACCTCTGTCCCATCACGTGGAGTCCTGGACAGTCAAGACACATACCCTGCCGTCCCCTTAGTCAAAGATGGCAATCGCTCCCTTCTCGGAAGTGTGCCCATCCCCTCGTAAATCACCATTGGGCGCCCCGAGCCACGCCTCCCCGCACGCCTGGCTCCTGGGCTGCTCAGAGGCCGGCTCTTCATCCTGAGCGTACCTTGACTTCAGTCTCTGGCGTTTCGCTCAGCATCCTTTCTTTCATAAAATTTTTCAATTTCATTAAAATATTATTTATCTTGACTACTGAGATTTCTGATGTCTTAAATTTGGTGTCTGAGAAAACCGCCTCACTCACATGACCCTTGTCCTGATCCCATTTCCAGCCTTCCCTTTGATTTTGTGAAGAAATATTTCTGTTTAAAATAACAGAAACTGGAAACCAAAGAACCCTAGCTGATTCAAGGGAATAAAAGGGTAAAGCACTAATATGATATGTCAAAAAAAATTCCTGCACACTTGAAAACTGCAGGACGAAAACTGTAAAAACTCAGATCTCTTAGGAAGGTAGTCGGTCACAAAATATACAAAATCACTAGTTTTAATACAAGAAATACCAAATATCTGGAATAAATATAATGAAAAAAGTATTCCATTTACTTTATAGATATATATGTCCTAAAACTGAATTAACAAAAAAAATGTAGATCCTGTATAAGGAAAATTACAAAACATTTTTGAGGGATATAAAATAGGTCTAAATAGCCAGGGAAATATACTATATTCTTGGACTAGAGAATTCAATATTATTAATATTTGTACAGCTTTTCTAAAAATATAATTTCAAAAAATTGAATTTAAAATTTAATCTCATGCACTTATAATCAAACCCTTGGAAATGCTCTAACTAAAATTGTATCCTAAAATTCATCTAGAAAATTAAATCTGTTACAGCCAGGAAGTTTTTAAACAGCAAAACACCCATCCTGTCAGATTATAAAATGAATTTTAACACTGTAAAATTTAATAGTGTTTAATGGTATAGCTTTAGCCCTAGAATAGATAGATCAATGAAACAGATCAAATAAATAAACTAATAAAAGTAAATAAACTGATGTGTAGATACAAGAAATTAGTGCAAATTAAAATAGGAATTTCAAGTGAGACAGATGGATTAATCAATAAGTATTATTGGAACAGTTAGGTTGCCATTTAGAAGAAAGCTAAAATTAGAATTCAGGTCAACCATGCACCAAAACATATCCCAGATGGATTAAAAGATTAATTGTAAAATATTCAAACACACATACAATGTATGATGACTATTTAGGCAAGGGTTGCTGTCTCTAAATAAGATAACAAGATGAGATAATTATGGAACATATTGGTATATGTAACTATATGAACATATAAAATATCAATTATCTAAGGACAAAAAGGATGCAGAAGTGCTAAAATAACCCATTAAACAAGAGGGAGAAAAAAATGGCAAAGTCGGACAAATTCTTTCCTTGAAAATAAGCCATCTTAGGATTTTATTCTATCAAATTTTAAATAATTGGTAATAAATGGATGATAATTCCAATTTGTGTTTTTATTTGGCCACTTGTGCTGCTTGCGCGGGATATTAGCTCCCTGATACAGGACTGAAGAGCGAAAGCACTGAGCCCTAACCACTGGACCACCAGGGGACTACCAGCAATTCCTATGTAAATGGAGGGCTGGCACAGGAAAAGGATGCTAAAGAAGAAAGAAAGAAGGAAGAATCTCAAATTGCACATGTCTTTAAAATAAGAACATACGACATAATAATCCCCCAACAAATGTCATACACAAAGACACAAAGGATATTCAAATTATTATTTCTCCTCTTATAACTCAATATTGAGGGGACAAGTTTGAGGGGGAAAGTTATGTTCGTCTCAGTAGATGCTAAAAAATGTCTTTGAAACATTTTAAACACTCTTTTCCAGCAATAATTCTCAGTGAGCTAAGAATAGAAGAAAAATTTCTTAAAATGAATAAATACAGTGTGATAACAGCTGTTAGTTTCCCCAGTCTCTATTCTCTCCTTCCTGTGGTGGGAGAATTTTTAGCTGGCATGAGGGCAAGACTCAAGCTGTGCATTTTATAGGGCGCATCAACAATCTAGAAAGATGGCAGAGATAAACCACTATACCACTCTCTACTGCTTACATCCGGATTTAGCATGCATCACTATTACTTTGAGTTTTTGTATTATGGCAGCTAAACCTACATGCTAAATAATACAGACAATTACCAGAAATCTAAAGCACACATCATGATGTTATTTTTCAACGGTCCTCATTAAAGCTAGATGTTTGCTATATCTGCTACAAATTAATATGATACTAGGATAATAGCCAATCCAATAAGAAAAAAAAAAAGGAAGGGGAAGGAATGAAAGAAACAAAATTGTCATTATATTCAAGTGTATGATGGTCTATCAAAAATTTAGAAAGATTAACAGTAAAGCTACTAGAAATCTCTCACCAAACTCAATAAAAGATCCATTTGTTAAGTGTCTATAGATGAGCAGTAAGAAATTTTAAAATGTATTGGGAAAACAGGATGAAATTCATTATTGCAAGATGTGATTCAATTGTAAAAGGACTTTGAAATATCTAGAAGTGAGTCTAACAGAAAACATGCAAGAGGCATATGAAGATAAACGTAAAACTTTACCGAAGGGTCTTGGGGATGACCTGAGTGAATGAACACACTATGTTCCTTGATTAGAAGATATAATATCATAAAGAGATCAATTTTCCTCAAATAAACATAAAACTACAAAATAAGCCCAATCAAAATTCCCCAAAAATACTTTTAAAGAAGCTCTACAATCTGACTTGAGAGAGAAAATACAAAAGATTGCCTGTGAAATTTTTTTAAAAATAACAGTTAAAAGAGACTTTCCCTATAAGTTACCAGAATACTATATATAGTAACTAATCTATTATTTTACAGCTTCAAATTATATTTATTTTATTATAATTAAATAATTACTTTATTTATGAATGGAGTAATTAATGAAATGGCACACTAACATAGGAATGGACATAGATTCTGGACAAAATAAAGTTGGAGAATATGTGTATTACACACACACACACACACACACACACACACATATACACACACACTCTTACAATTTTTAGCATATGGTAAAGGAGACACTTCCTGAAGGAGATAGACTATTCATTTATTGGAACTGAGACAACTAGATAGAAAGAAAAAACAAACTGAGATTTTTCTCTCACACCACATATAAAAGTCAGAGTCTACGTAGCTTGAAAGTTTAAACATTTTTAATCTATGAAATCATGAAATAGAAAATTGGAGGAAAATCAGAAGACAAAAATAAAAATTATGACAGATTTTACCATATGAAAATGAATAACTTCTTTACAAGGAAAGATGGTAAAACAATATTAAAAGACAAGGGACAGATTAAGAGAAAATATCTGCACAGTAGGTAACAGATGAAGGCTTAATATATGCAATGTGTAAAGAGACAAATAAGCCTAACGTAAAATTGAAAAATTAATTTGAAGATTCAATTCAAAGAAAAAGAAGTGCAAATGGTCACATACATCAGAAAATATGTTCCATTTCACTAGTAATTAGGAAAATACAAATTAAAACAACACTAAGATTATATTTTTCACCAGATTGGCAAATATTTGAAATTTCCATAACATCTAGTGTGAGAAAACAGAATTTCTTATTCACTGATAATAAGAGTGTAAATTGGTACAGCCTTATTCAAGGACAATTTGGCAGGAACTATCAAAATTATGAGTACCTTTTCACCCACATTCTAGAAGATTACTCCAGAGAAATACATGAAAATAAACACAAAGATATCTTCACAGATTGACTTTTGAATCACAGTAAAAATTTTAAATTGACCCAAATAACCTTCCAAAGAGGAATTTTCTAGCAAGAGAAGTTTTCCCCTTTCATCTCTCTCTCTCTCTCTCTTTTTTTTTTTTTTTAGTGAGAATAGAGTCACATGTCTATGCATTTAAAAACAATACACAGAGGCTTCTCTGATGGCTCAGTGGTAAAGAAGCTCCCTGCCTCCAGGAGACACAGGCTTGATCCTTGGTCTGGGGGTTTCTAATTAAGCCCTTGTTTCACAAACACTGAGCCAGGGCTTTAGAGCCCACAAGCCGCAACTACTGTGCCCAGTTGCGGCGGCTGCTGAAGCCCCTGAGCCTAGAGGCTGTGCTCCGCAGCTGGAGAAGCCACTGCAATGAGGAGCCTGCACCCGCACCTAGGGAGCATCCCCGCCCTCCACACCTAGACAAGAGCCCTCCCAGCAACAGAGGCACAGCACAGCCAAAAAGAAATACATAAATTAAAAAAATAATAATAAAAACAATACAAGATGATGATGTTCATGAAAAAAAATGAATACGTGCTGTGACCCACCATGTGCTTTGAGGGTGAGATTACTTCCCAGGAAATTAAGCTGGATGCAGTTAGAACTAAATGGCATCAGGAACTTTAGGAACTTAACAAAATTCTAAAGTTTACCTGGAATGAAATAGCAATAGCAATGAAGAAACTGGGAGGAGATAGGGCAAGGGATAGCAACTTTGTTTGGAAAGCCAGTACATTGAGAAGATGGTAGGCAAGCACCCCAAAGAGCCATCTTGCTGGGGTTTGGATGCTACTTTTATTTTGTATAACAAAGGTTTTTTTTTAATTATTTTTTTATTGAAGGATAATTGCTTCACAGAATTTCGTTGTTTTCTGTCAAATGTCAACACAAATCAGCCATAGTATACATATATCCCCTTCTTTTTGAACTTCCCTCTCGTCTCCCTCCCCATCCCACCCCTCTAAGTTGATACACAGCCCCTGCTTGAGTTTCCTGAGTCACAGAGCAAACTCCTGCTGGCTATCTATTTTAAATATGGCAATGTAAGTTTCCATGTTACTCTCTCCATACATCTTACCCTCTCCTCCCCTCTCCCCATGGCCACACGTGTATTCTCTATGTCTGTTTCTCCACTGTTGCCCTGGAAGTAAATTCTTCAGTACCATTTTCCGAGATTCCATATATATGCGTTAAAATATGATATTTATCTTTCTCTTTCTGAATTACTGCTCTCTCTATAATAGGTTCAAGGTTCACCCACCTCATTAGAACTGACTAAAAGGTGTTCCTTTTTTTACAGCTGAATAATATTCCATTGTGTATATGTACCACAACTTCTATATCCTGATGGACATCTAGGTGGCTTCCGTGTTCTAGCTATTGTAAATAGTGCTGCAGTGAACACTGGGATACATGTGTCTTTTTCAATTTTTATATAAGAAAGAATTTTTTGGTAAAGATAAGAACTTATCCCACTAGAGGGTGAAATTGTATCAATATAAGTAAGGTAGCTTGGAGCTTCCCAGGTGGCCCAAGTGGCAAAGAACCTGCCTGCCAATGTAAGAGACTCAGGTTCAATCCCTGGGTGAGAAAGATCCCCTGGAGGAGAGCATGGCTACCCACTCCAGCATTCTTGCCTGGAGAGTCCCATGGACAGAGGAGCCTAGATGGCTATAGTCCATGGGGTCACAAAGAGTTGGACACAACTGAACAACTAACAATTTCCCATGTGTTCCATTGCACTGCCTTGAATGGAGCAGCTCATCATCTTAACAAGATTTTGGGGTTTCCCTGGTGGCTCAGACAGTAAAGAATCTGCCTACAATGCAGAAGGCCCAGGTTCAATTTCTGGGTAGCAAAGATCCCCTGGAGAAGGGAATGGCAACCCACTCCAGTACTCTTGCCTGGAGAATTCCATGGACAGAGGAGCCTGGTGGGCTACATTCCTCAGGGTCACAAAGAGTCGGTTACAACTGAGCAACTAACATTGAAGTAAAAGTACATAGCATTTAAAAGAAAAACTTACAAGCACAGCAATGAAACAAAATAGAAATTGAATTTAAAAACTTAGAGTACCAGCTTCATAAGGACAAGGGAAAGATCCAGTAGAGAAGGGATGTATTAACCTAACAAATACTATTGAATTTGGTTAGACATTTGCAGAATGGGTTATGTGAAACATGGTTTATTTATATTGCCCACCATTCATTAAAATAAATTAAAAATAGATTAGAGATATGAAAAATGTCAAACCATAGAAAATCTAAAAGAAAATATAGATGAATATAAAATTTCTAGAGGATAAGAAGTTAAGCAGGAGAGAAAATTATCAGTGAAAAAAAGCAATAATATGACGACTAAAATCATATTTCTATATCTCAAGGCATAATTAAAATGGACAGAAAGCAATAAAGTTGAAAAATTATTTGCAGCAAATAAGTTGAGCAAAAAGTTGGTACATTTTATGTAAATAAAGAAAAAGAAAGAAAGAAAAGATAGCACTATAAGTTGTGTCCAACTCTTGCGACCCCATGGACTGTAGCCCACCAGGCTCCTCTGTTCATGCCATTCTCCAGGCAAGAATACTGGAGTGGGTTGCCATTTCCTTCTCCAGGGGAACTTCCCAACTCAGGAATTGAACCCAGGTCTCCCTCATTGCAGGCAGATGCTTTACTGACTGAGCTACGTGGGAAGCCCTTTATGTAAATAAAGTATTCATATAAATTGATAACAGATCCTCAAAAATAGGCAAAGAGCTAAAAGAGATCATTTACAAAGTTGGATTAAAACAGTTAAAAAAAAGAAAAATCAAATAAATGCAAAGTAAATCAATGCTTCGATTCTATTATTGCCAATCTTATCAGATGAAAGTTAATGTTATTTATTAAGGGCTTCCCTGGTGGCTCAGACAGTAAAGAATCTGCCTGCAATACGGGAGACCTGGGTTTGATCCTTTGGTCAGGAAGATTACTGGAGAAAGGAATGGCTACTCACTCCAGTATTTTTGCCTGGAGAATCCCATAGACCGAGGAGTCTGGCATGCTACAGTCTTTGGAGTCACAAAGAGTCAAACATGACTGAGAGAATAACACACATATACCCATTAATTATAGTACTACCCCATTACAGATAGCAGAGTGAAAATTTTAGAAATCAATTTGGCATTCTGCATCAGAAGTCTATATGAGTTTCCATAATGCAGGTTACTTCTGAGAATTTTTCCTAAGAAAATAATTCTTAATATACATAAGAAAGCTGTGGGCACAATGATTTCATGGCAGCCTTATTATAATGGCGAGAATTTGAGATCATATAGAAAAATTGAATAATTCAAAAATAATGGATTAATTAATGGATCGACTAATTAATTAGCCTATTAATTAATCCATTAATTAATCCACTCAGTACAATATGCAGATATTAACAGTGACTTTAGTTTACACTAAAATGATAAAATGCCTAACATAAAATGTTATTTTAAAAAGCCGGAAAGACACTTCTACAGATGAGACACTCTCAGTTCTTCACAAAATGCAGAATTTAAAACATAAAGACTGAAAAGAAATACAGCAAAGACGGGCTTTCTATGAGTGATAAGTTTTGGGTAATTCACCCCAAACATTTGAAATGTTTTCTACATTTTCCAACTCTGTAAAATAAATATTTATAAAAACTAAAACTTTTTTACAAAACTGTCTGGAACAATCTGATGGACATTCGACCACATAAGCTGCCCGAGCACAGGACTCTGGGGATGTTCATTAGAAAATGATGAGTTAATTAAAGTTGTGTGCTTCATCTCTGTGGCAAGGATTTCCTTTAATCCAACAGTGGTTTTCTCTCCATTTGCAGAGTGCGGTTTCTGGATGAAAACCTGAGAACAGAGTGACCCTCCGGCCACAGCTATTCACGTCAGAGACGTGCATTTGCAGGTGCTTGCTGTTTGCTTTGCTTTGCCAAGTCAAAATAGCCGAGCTTCCCGCTGTGGTGAGAGTTTCCAACTTCAGATGGGGCAGGAGAAATTCTAAACTGTTTGCCCTTTGCACATGGACTGAAATATTACTGAAATTTACCGTTTTTTCCCTGATGTTTTTTTTTCTGTGCTTTTATCACTACCCTGAAAATAAACACAGAGAACACTAGCATACCAAATGTGCCCTGGGGAACCTGGCAAAGACATGTTTTCCTGAGCTCTACTGGTGCTCCAGTGCTCCTGGCTTGACTTGAGAGCAAAGAGAGAGAAATATAAAGGCCATGTTTTTCCCCTCCAGGACTTTATTAGAGACTTGAATGGCACAGTAGGACTTGTCCCAAAGCTACCACACAGGAAGTAGGGACACTTTCACAGGGAGCAACAGGAAACCGGGAAAAGCTCGGGGCGTAGTCCCACACCAATTTGTCCAGGGTCAAAGACTTTGGACACTTTGTTGCCTAGCTCAACCTCCTCTCTCCCTTGTGGTTGAGCACTGGCTAGTGCTAGTGCTTAGTTCCTCAGTCATGTCCACTCTTTGTGGCCCCGAGGACTGTAGCCTGCCAGGCTCCCCTGTCCAGGGGATTCTCCAGGAAGAATACCAGAGTAGGTAGCTCCATTCTCTTCTCCAGGGGATCTTCCTGACCCAGGCAGTGAACCCAGGTCTCCTGCAAGGCAGCCAGATTCTTTACCATCTGAGCCACCAGGGGAAGCCCGTTTGACTACTAGTTATTGCTAGTTAGGGCCACAAAGCTGAAAAGCACCGTTGTCTATGGTAGTGGAGAGATAAATCCCTTCACAATCTCTTTCTGGGGTTTCCATGCAGATTACGGAACACATCTCAGGACTACCTCCTGGTTGTACAACTTTCTCATGATTTCCCCACAATCATGCCCACCCCAGCCATTGTCCCTGCAATGTGGCTATTTTCACCCACAGAAAATCCAAAGAGTCTTGAACACAGAGGTAAGCAAGAGTATCTCTGCTGCTGCTGCTGCTGCTGCTAAGTCACTTCAGTCGTGTCCGACTCTGTGCGACCCCATAGACGGCAGCCCACCAGGCTCCCCCATCCCTGAGATTCTCCAGGCAAGAACACTGGAGTGGGTTGCCATTTCCTTCTCCAATGTATGAAAGTGAAAAGCAAAAGTGATGTCACTCAGTCATGTCTGACTCTTAGCGGCCCCATGGACTGTAGCCCACCAGGCTCCTCCGTCTATGGGATTTTCTAGGCAAGAGTGCTGGAGTGGGGTGCCATCCCCTTCTCTGTATAGCATCCCAAAATAATCTGGGGGAAAGAATCCTCACTGAGGACATTCTGTGGCCTTGGGTTTTAGCTGTTTCTCAACAGACTTCTGCTGTTGCATTGGAGGCATGTATGGCCATTTTAAGGGTAGAAAGGGGCCAAGGGAGCACCCCACCAACAATGAGTCTTAAGGACTCACCAAGGTGTTGAAGAGCTATCACCAGATACCTGGTCATAGTATTCCCCAAGCACATCAGACCCCATATATTACAATAAACAGGAAACAGTGGTCAAAATGAACTTGGTAACAGCACAAGTAGAGGAAGGTCAACAACCACAGTACCCTGAGGAAGAAAGCAGAGCTGAGAACACCACTGAGGTTTCCGGGAACGCAATTAAACCCATGAGTTTGTCACTGAGGAGCCTCGCCTTTCCTCTAATCCTCGCCTGTCTTGGGCTTGAAAGTCTATCTCGGTAAAGCAGATGAAATAGGAGGAGCCAGATCTGGGCTGGATACTGGGGAGGATAAAACAAGCGGAAAGGATGAAAGATGCATGCAGGAACTGGCTTTCAATTCATTTGTAACCAGGTTATGTGGTTCATGAATAATATTAAATCAATCACTTAACTATCGTTTTTGTTGCTGTTTAGTTGCTAAGTCGTGTCTGACTCTTCTGCGACTCCATGGACGGTAGCCTGCTAGGTACCTCTGTCCACAGGATTTCCCAGTCAAGAATACCAGGGTGGGTTGCCATTTCTTTCTCCAGGGGATCTTCTCGACCCAGGGACTGAACTCAGGTCTCCGGCTTGGCAGGCAGATACTTTAGCACTGAGCCCTGAGGGAAGTCCGACTATCGTTTAATTTTTCAATTTATTTATTATGTGGTTCATAAATAAAGTTGTATCCGTATCAAGAGTGACGCGTGATTAAGAGATAAATGCTGATCCTGTAACTGTACAAGACACGGCTCCCACATTGTTCCCACTGGGACACTTGGGATGCCACTGATGACAAGAGATGCTGGTGATGATCGTGGTGATAGATAACCCCCCACTCTTCACATGCTGGGCTTCCCTGGTAGCTCAGGTGGTTCGAATCCACCTGCAATGCCGGAGACATCGGTTTGATTCTTGGGTCAGGAAGATCTGCTGGAGAAGGGATAGGCTACCCACTCCAGTATTCTTGGGCTTCCCTAGTGGCTCAGCTGGTAAAGAATCTAGGAGACCCGGGTTGGATCCCTGGGTTGGGAAGATGCCCTGGAGAAGAGAACAGCTACCCACTCTAGTATTCTGGCCTGGAGAATTCCATGGACTGTATAGTCCATAGGGTCACAAAGAGTCAGATACAACTAAGCGACTTTCACTTCACATATTAGCCAACTTAATTATTGTTACTCTAAGAGGCTAATTAGAACCTCCACTATGGAGGCAAGGAAGCTGAACTGTAAGGAAGTTAAGTAACTTGCTCACGCAGCCAGCATGTGACAGTTTCAGAGTTTGAACCCAGATGAACTGGCTTTAGAGACTATGTTCTTAACCTCAGTGCTCTGCTGTCACAGCAGGTGAAGAGGCTGGATGACACAAGTCCCACGATCAGGAGCCGCTGCGCTTTATTGTGTTCAGAGGCTGCAAGGTATACACACATTTTTATGATGTGAGTGGCATTTTTTCTTTATTGAGAGATTATTAACATACCAAACACTTTACCCTTTTGAGCCACAATTCAGTGGTTTTTAATATATTCACAAGTTGTGTGCACATCACCACATGACTCTCTGATTCCAGAACATACTTATTACCCTAAAAAGAAACCCTGGACCCATTATCAGTCTACTCCCCGTCTCCTCCAGCCCTGCTGCTGCTAACTCGCTTCAGTCGTGTCCGACTCTGTGCGACCCCATAGATGGCAGCCCACTAGGCTCCTCTGTCCTTGGGATTCTCCAGGCAAGAATACTGGAGTGGGGTGCCATTTCCTTCTCCAATGCATGAACGTGAAAAGTGAAAGTGAAGTTGCTCAGTCGTGCCCGACTCTTCGCGACTCCATGGACTGCAGCCCACCAGGCTCCTCCATCCATGGGATTTTCCAGGCAGGAGTACTGGAGTGGGGTGCCATTGCCTTCTCCGTCCTCCGTCCCCTAGGCAGCCACTATCTACTATCTATCTCTAGAGATTTGCCAATTCTGAATGTGTCATATAAATGAAGTCATTCAATATATGGCCTTTTGTATCCAGCTTGTTTCACTTGGCATCATGTTCTCAAGGTTCAATCATGTTGTAGCATGTATCAGTAATTTTTTTATTGCTTAATAAAAGTGTATTGTCTGGACATATCTAGTTTGTTTATCCATTCATCTGTTATGGCTGTTTGGGTTGTTTCCACTTTGCGGTTATGGTGAATAATGCTGCTATGACTATTTGACCATCCATGTACAAATTTTTGTGTGAACATGTTTCCACTTCTCTTGGGTATGAACCTCAGAGTGGAAGTGCTGGGTCCTATGGTAACTCAGTCAGAAAGTTGAATGTTAGGATGGAGTTTAAGTCTACCAGCAGACATTGTGGTCTTCCCTGGTGGCTCAGATGGTAAAGAATCTGCCTGCAATTCAGGAGACCTGGTTTTGATCCTTGGGTCAGGAAGATCCCCTGGAGAAGGAAATGGCAACCCACTCTAGTATTCTTGTTTGGGAAATCCCATGGACAAAGGGGAGCCTGGCAGGCTGTAGTCCATGGGGCTGCAAAGAGTTGGACATGACTGAGTGACTAACACACACACACAGCAACTCAGTTAAAGTTTTTATGAGCAAGTGATATTTTAAAAGGTAACTTTCAATATGTTCAGATTTACATTTTGCAAATAAACTATGCACAAACTTTGATACTTTAGAATTACTTTTTAAATGACTTGCTGAACAGTACAAGTGCTTACAGTGCATTGTTTCAAAGAACAAAAGACCCATGGGAGACAGGAGAGTGGGGGAGAGGCATTCATATGATGCTTGCTAATTTCTCAGCAGAAGAATGAGCATGGAGATTCAACAAAACTGAGCAAACCCAGCTGTCTGTTCTGCTTTTCCTTTGGAGAGGAATACCAAAGAGGCTGAAAAATCTGAACTAACTTCGTGTTAGACAGCTCTGTTAAAAGGCACAGTGGATTCTATACCCCTCTAAGGAGCTGTACTTCCCATCTTCTTACCTTGATTTAAATTAAAGAAAACAGAGGGCCAACAGAGTGTAGGAGCTTGGAGTTTTTCTACTGTGAAGAGTGATTTTTCCCACTGTTTGTGTTCAAAGTTGATTTTCTTTCCTTAGAGTAACTTGAATATTTTCTTGTTGGAAATATTATAATAAAAAAGGTAGCAGTGAAGCCTGTCTCCCCTTCTATAGATGATATGAACGTTTATCTATCCACCCAGAACAATCTCAAATGATTCCATCAAGTGAACAGTCTGACCTGGAGGGGGACATGAGGGGACATGGCATCTGATGAACTCAAGTGTTGTCCAAGAGGACAATCACTGCCTCCATGCCTCCGTCCTCAGTTGTTTTTAAATAAGGTCAGTCTTTAGGGGATAAACTCATAAATCTCTCAGTGTATTCCCTCCCCCCAAGATGAGAGGGGCTGAATTTACCTGTTGCCAGATTATTAATTGTTTTCAGCAAACTCTGCTGCTACCAAAAATCTGTACCATGTGATTTGAGAGAAGAGTGCATTCTTTCTGCAATATGTTTTTCTTATTAGCTGTCTGCCAGGGCTATTATAAGGAGAGAAAACGGAAAACTTCAATCTGTGACCATATGGCCAATGTATGTCCCTTTCTTTGGTTCCTGGGGAAACATTCTTTTTTAAATTTCCAAACTGGGTGACTGGTTAATTTTATTTTCTTGACCATCAGTGCCATAGTTGCTTAATTTGAAAAATTCTTATAAAGTATCTGCTTTTAAAATAGGAAACTTCATGGCATATTGGCTTTGAAGTCAGGGAGAATGGGATTTGAAACTTGATTGCTGTTCAATAGTTACGCGTTTACACACATATACACTTACACACACATTTATATATCTTTGGGAAAGATATTTGACCTCACTGAGCCTGGATTAAATGAAATTATGTAGATCAAGTTCCCCTAAGGGTGCTTGCACATAGTAGCAGCTCAATAAACAAGAGATTCTTATATATTGATTTATCACTCTGTGATAAAGACTCTAGATAAAACAGTATCAACAAGTTGCTGAGGTAACAGGTGGGATCAGCCAATCAGCTTCCTTCATTCTCTGCTTTCTTTTTATTTCTTCACTGGACATCATACTTTTGTGTCTTTTCAATTGCCGACACCGGTCTAAGTATCGTCAGGACCCCCCTGAACATATCTGGTCTGCTTGTAACAGCTCTCCGGCTCCACGATTAGCACCCCTAACATGCCCAGCGGTGATGAGCGTGGAAACCCAGCTGCTGGAAGCCGCCCTCACCCCGGACCCCCTTTGGTCTCTCCCTGCTGGCTCCAGGCATTTGCCGCTTCGGCTTTCCGGCCTCCTGCGGCCGGTTCTGGGCCCTTGGCGCTGGGTTGCTGCGGTAGAGTCCGCGTTAGCTCATGGTCTGTAGCCGAGCCGCAGTCCCAGTTCATCTGATCGATTCGCTCCCGAGCACGGGCGAGCTCGACCAGCTCAGCAGCTCTTTATGACATCTGGCACAGACAGCAAATTCCTTCCAGCTCAGCTCGTGGAGCTGGGCTCTGTCCTGCCTTAAAACCAGCCCCAGCTCCTCAATTACCTTCTGCCCTTATTCATGCCCTGCCAATTCCTCTTTGCTGGAATCTGGATGAGGCTGCTGCATATGCCAGGGCTGAGAATCACTGGTGAGCATTCATGGGCCTCCTCCGTGTCAAGATGGCACTAGGAACTTGGCCGAAGGAAGCCTGGCTCAGACAGGGTTCATCGCAGATAAGAGGAAGATATGATCACCTTGGGAAGAAATCTTCCTGTAAGTCTGATATGTCTTGAAAAAGGGACAGAGCTGCCCACTCTGACGTGTGCTGGTCTGGTGCCCAGATCCAAAGATCACAGGGTGTGGCTCTGAAGAAAGGTTATCCTCAACATGCCCAGCGAGCAACCGCATGCACCCTCACGGATGGAGGCCACAGCTTTCTGGCCTTGGAGATCACCGCCTCAGGAAGGGACACTCTCTCTCTCTTTCAGACCTGAACTCAGAGAAGTCTTGCTACTTGGGAGAAGCCCCTCTTCCAGGGCAACTTGCCTCCCCTTCTCTATAGCAGAAGGACTTGCCACAAGGCAAACAGAGGGGAAAAAGTGGGCTGTGCCGCTGGAGAGGGAGGAGGAGGAGGAAGCGATATCTACCTCAGGCTTGCGAGAAGCCCTGCAGAAGGTGCTCCTGAGTTTGCCCAGCTGTCTTTCTTTCCTCCTCTGTCCCTCTGTGGTTTTGCCACATGCTTGCCCAGACATGTCATCCACAACAGCCTTAAAACTAGAAACATCTCTGGCCTCACAGGAAGAGGGAGATGAGCATACTCTCCAGAGGGTTGGTGGGGAGCAGGAAACGGAGTCAAAGGGCGCATCTGGAGCAGTCGTTCCTCTTCCTGACACTCAGACCGTCTTCTCTCTCTCCTCTTCCCTTTGAAGATAGGAAGTGCACACACTCTGAGATCCATTTCCTCACACTCCGAGGCGAAAACATCCAGATGAGTGGCATCCCCCTAGAAAGGGATCAACTTAATCATGAAAATACGCATGCTTGTTTTGACATTCCAAACAATATTCAGCCCAAATAAGTTTCCAGACCCCTGAGCCATAATAGACTGTGAGATGAAGAAGGGGATGGGAAAGAGTATTATAAAAAAAAAAAAAATCACGGATTACCACACATTCTAGAAGTTCAGAATCTCTCAATAATGCATCTCCATCGAGTCCCCTACGCAGAGCCATTCCACTGAAAACTAAGTCACAGTTCATCCCCCTGTCCAAGCTCTGCTTTAGAAATTAAGACACCGTGTATGGTGCTGGAGGTATTTTGGCCACGTCATCAACAGAAGTCCTACCACATTCATCAGCGTGAGATGCAGAATGACCTTTTTATTATTATAGGATGGGACAATGATTGAAGACCGCAACCAGGAATGTTGCCTGGTCTCCTATTTAAGACTGAGGGGGTTCCATGCTTGTTTTCCCATTCATTTTCACTCAAGTGATTTTGGATCCAAATGGATGCCATGGATGGCTGTGAGGATGAGATGGAACTCTATATGGGAAGCTCAAGAGAAAAGCTGTGGTCACTGTGGAAATTCAGGAAGCAGGGACCCAAAGACAACTATGAGCCAGTCCCTGTTCTTGAGACATTAACAGTGTAGCAGATGGTGTCAATAAACTAATAATTACAATAAAGTGTGGCACACAGAGCCTGAATAAGGCAGCTAAGTACTCATATGAAGGGGAGGTTAATTCCTTCCCAAGATGATGGGGTCAGAGAAGACTCCCCAGAGGAGGTAACCTTGTGAGGCCGAAGTAATTGTCACTTGCATTTAAAAAATGCGGCACCCATAGCTCAGCAAGACAAAATGATTTCCTGAAGGTAACACAGCTATTAACCCATGAACAAGGTCTTCAGGCTCCTAGACTCGCTCTCTTTCCGTGACACCGTAGCTGCCGTGGGTGCGGGATGGGGGTGGTAGGGGGAGGGGGAGTTAAGGAGACGTTTTCAGGGGTGGTAGGCTGCGAGCAGTCAGAGAAGGAGCAGATAGCTTTTTTGTCCTGATCATAGCAAGAGAAAGCTTACGAGCCTCAACAGAGCAGCTTGCAAGCAAGCAGCAGGGATAGCCAGCTATATGACATGAACACAAACACCAGGATTTCTTGTTCAAAATTTCTTGACAAGGGGATGGAGTATCTAAACTTAAAAAAAAATCAGAAAATGTTAGGAATCATCAACATTATTATTACTATTATTATGCTTTTAAGATACCAGATTATGTCCTGAGAAAGGAAACACAGTATTCAAAGGATTACAGAGTAGAGGAAGATACAGGCCTTTGATTGTGGAATCAAAAGAAGATTCTGTTGGGGAAGCTCATCAGGAGAAAGCTATAAGTGGGAAGGGGACCATACACCAGCCTACCCATCCTGCCTCCTTCAAGAGGTACACGTGGGCTGGAAGTGTCAGAAGCATCTCTCCAAACTGCCCATCCTGCCTCAGCTTCCATCAACCAGACATTCATCAAACAACCAGAGAATCCATCCATCAACATGGACCAAAATGCAGTCTCTGGAGTGAGACAGCCTGAGTTCAAAGCCTTGTTCTGTCTCTTCCCAATGGTGAAACTTGGGAAATTTTCTTTATCATTCTGTACCTCCATTTTTCCCAGATAAAAATTGAGCATAATAATCATAGTAGTAACTTACCTGATAAGGCAGATATGAGAGTTAAGTCAAATAACTTAATCAGTTAAATTAAACATGTAAGAAGCACCTTTGCAAATACCACTTTCATTATATAAGTGCTGCCATTGTTATAATTAGCATTATTATTGGTGTGAGCTAGGGAATAAGCCATAATCCCTGCTCACAATCTAGTAAAGGAAAAGACAGTGATGGAGATAAACGTAGTAGTGGCACAGATGAAGGTCAGGGGCACTGCATTCTTGAAGGGATAATATCCAAGCGGACTTTTCAAGCAATTAGGAAAAGGCATTCAAGAAAGGGAAAACTGGTCAAAAGAAGAAGATATGACATGACATGGCTTTTAGGCAGCTGTACATTCAGAAACTAAGATCATGGCATCTGGTCCCATCACTTCATGGGAAATAAATGGGGAAACAGTGGAAACAGTGTCAGACTTTATTTTGGGGGGCTCCAAAATCACAGCAGATGGTGACTGCAGTCATGAAATTGAAAGACTCTTACTCCTTGGAAGGAAAGTGATGACCAACCTAGATAGCATATTAAGAAGCTGAGACATTACTTTGCCAACAAAGGTCTGTCTTGTCAAGGCTATGGTTTTCCCAGTGGTCATGTATGGATGTGAGAGTTGGCCTGTGAAGAAGGCTGAGTGCCGAAGAATTGATGCTTTTGAACTGTGGTATTGGAGAAGACTCTTAAGAGTCCCTTGGACTGCAAGGAAATCCAACCAGTCCATCCTAAAGGAGACCAGTCCTGGGTGTTCATTGGAAGGACTGATGTTGAAGCTGAAACTCCAATACTTTGGCCGCGTTATGCAAAGAGCTGACTCATTTGAAAAGACTCTGATGCTGCAAAAGATTGAGGGCAGGAGGAGAAGGGGACAACAGAGGATGAGATGGTTGGATGGCATTACCGTCTTGATGGACATGAGTTTGGGTGAACTCCGGGAGTTGGTGATGGACAGGGAGGCCTGGTGTGCTGCAGTTCATGGGGTTGCAAAGAGTTGGACACGATTGAATGACTGAACTGAACTGAACTTGTATTCAAGACGGTGGGAGAAAAGAATTGGAGGAAAATGAACAGGAGGACTACACGGTGCCTTAAATACCAAGTGAGAATCAGATCACATGATCCGACTTCAGGAAGGGAGTGACATGTTAAGACCTGTATCCATCCAGGATAGCTAAAAAGAAGTATAGAAGGTGGGTTGCAAAAGAGGTTGAGATGACCAGCTGAGGAGACTTGTTAGGAGACTATTTTAGGAATTCAGAAGAAAGGGTGAGTGAAGAAGATGAGGAGTTAGGGGTGGAGTAAAAAGTATCAAATGAAGCAAAAGTGACTTGGAAACTGATTAAATGGAGAATGGAAAGGGAAAGCCATAGATAGGGAAGACGCCCAAGTTTTAAGTTGGGGCATCTAAGTGAGTCATGGTGCATTCACAGAGATGGGATAAAAAGATCTGAGGGGGGGATGGGAGAGAATGTATTCAAAATGGAAATCTTGTTTTCAGCTCAGTTTGCTTTAAGTTCAGTGAAAAATAGTAAAGAGGTACCATCTTAAATTTAACCAACTTAATTTAGTAAAGGCTAAATATGCACTCCCTGAAAGTATGCATGTGTACACACACACACACAGACAGACACAGACACGGGGATGCTGCTGAGCTTGCACACAGCCTCAATTAAGATTCCAATGAAACTGACACATCAATACATTGCTGATAGGGGAGGAATTGGTGCAAACCTTTGAAAACTAATTGTGCCATATGACTGAATCATTTTGGAAGGTTTTAGTTCCACTTAGTAGAAAGCCCAACTCAATTGACTTAAACATAAAAAGCTTTTGCACATCAAAAGAAACCATCAACAAAAGACAGAGGCAACCTACTGAATGGGAGAAGATATTTTCAAATGATACATCCAATAATCTGGGCTTCCCTGGTGGCTCAGAAGGTAAACAATCTGCCTGCATTAAGGGAGATCTGGGTTCGATCCCTGGGTTTGGAAGATCCCCTGGAGGAGGGCATAGCAACCCACTCCAGTATTCTTGCCTGGAGAATCCCCATGGACAGAGGAACCTGGTGGGCTATAGTCCACGAGGTTGCAAAGAGTCAGACACAACTGAGCAACTAAGCACACACAGCTCATCTGATGAAGGTCTGNACTCAAGTGATTTTGGATCCAAATGGATGCCATGGATGGCTGTGAGGATGAGATGGAACTCTATATGGGAAGCTCAAGAGAAAAGCTGTGGTCACTGTGGAAATTCAGGAAGCAGGGACCCAAAGACAACTATGAGCCAGTCCCTGTTCTTGAGACATTAACAGTGTAGCAGATGGTGTCAATAAACTAATAATTACAATAAAGTGTGGCACACAGAGCCTGAATAAGGCAGCTAAGTACTCATATGAAGGGGAGGTTAATTCCTTCCCAAGATGATGGGGTCAGAGAAGACTCCCCAGAGGAGGTAACCTTGTGAGGCCGAAGTAATTGTCACTTGCATTTAAAAAATGCGGCACCCATAGCTCAGCAAGACAAAATGATTTCCTGAAGGTAACACAGCTATTAACCCATGAACAAGGTCTTCAGGCTCCTAGACTCGCTCTCTTTCCGTGACACCGTAGCTGCCGTGGGTGCGGGATGGGGGTGGTAGGGGGAGGGGGAGTTAAGGAGACGTTTTCAGGGGTGGTAGGCTGCGAGCAGTCAGAGAAGGAGCAGATAGCTTTTTTGTCCTGATCATAGCAAGAGAAAGCTTACGAGCCTCAACAGAGCAGCTTGCAAGCAAGCAGCAGGGATAGCCAGCTATATGACATGAACACAAACACCAGGATTTCTTGTTCAAAATTTCTTGACAAGGGGATGGAGTATCTAAACTTAAAAAAAAATCAGAAAATGTTAGGAATCATCAACATTATTATTACTATTATTATGCTTTTAAGATACCAGATTATGTCCTGAGAAAGGAAACACAGTATTCAAAGGATTACAGAGTAGAGGAAGATACAGGCCTTTGATTGTGGAATCAAAAGAAGATTCTGTTGGGGAAGCTCATCAGGAGAAAGCTATAAGTGGGAAGGGGACCATACACCAGCCTACCCATCCTGCCTCCTTCAAGAGGTACACGTGGGCTGGAAGTGTCAGAAGCATCTCTCCAAACTGCCCATCCTGCCTCAGCTTCCATCAACCAGACATTCATCAAACAACCAGAGAATCCATCCATCAACATGGACCAAAATGCAGTCTCTGGAGTGAGACAGCCTGAGTTCAAAGCCTTGTTCTGTCTCTTCCCAATGGTGAAACTTGGGAAATTTTCTTTATCATTCTGTACCTCCATTTTTCCCAGATAAAAATTGAGCATAATAATCATAGTAGTAACTTACCTGATAAGGCAGATATGAGAGTTAAGTCAAATAACTTAATCAGTTAAATTAAACATGTAAGAAGCACCTTTGCAAATACCACTTTCATTATATAAGTGCTGCCATTGTTATAATTAGCATTATTATTGGTGTGAGCTAGGGAATAAGCCATAATCCCTGCTCACAATCTAGTAAAGGAAAAGACAGTGATGGAGATAAACGTAGTAGTGGCACAGATGAAGGTCAGGGGCACTGCATTCTTGAAGGGATAATATCCAAGCGGACTTTTCAAGCAATTAGGAAAAGGCATTCAAGAAAGGGAAAACTGGTCAAAAGAAGAAGATATGACATGACATGGCTTTTAGGCAGCTGTACATTCAGAAACTAAGATCATGGCATCTGGTCCCATCACTTCATGGGAAATAAATGGGGAAACAGTGGAAACAGTGTCAGACTTTATTTTGGGGGGCTCCAAAATCACAGCAGATGGTGACTGCAGTCATGAAATTGAAAGACTCTTACTCCTTGGAAGGAAAGTGATGACCAACCTAGATAGCATATTAAGAAGCTGAGACATTACTTTGCCAACAAAGGTCTGTCTTGTCAAGGCTATGGTTTTCCCAGTGGTCATGTATGGATGTGAGAGTTGGCCTGTGAAGAAGGCTGAGTGCCGAAGAATTGATGCTTTTGAACTGTGGTATTGGAGAAGACTCTTAAGAGTCCCTTGGACTGCAAGGAAATCCAACCAGTCCATCCTAAAGGAGACCAGTCCTGGGTGTTCATTGGAAGGACTGATGTTGAAGCTGAAACTCCAATACTTTGGCCGCGTTATGCAAAGAGCTGACTCATTTGAAAAGACTCTGATGCTGCAAAAGATTGAGGGCAGGAGGAGAAGGGGACAACAGAGGATGAGATGGTTGGATGGCATTACCGTCTTGATGGACATGAGTTTGGG
Source organism: Neotragus moschatus (assembly GCA_006410615.1). Lineage (NCBI taxonomy): Eukaryota > Metazoa > Chordata > Mammalia > Artiodactyla > Bovidae > Neotragus > Neotragus moschatus. The sequence goes on along the minus strand of SJYA01003927.1, from coordinate 43,308 downwards.
TGAACTCCGGGAGTTGGTGATGGACAGGGAGGCCTGGTGTGCTGCAGTTCATGGGGTTGCAAAGAGTTGGACACGATTGAATGACTGAACTGAACTGAACTTGTATTCAAGACGGTGGGAGAAAAGAATTGGAGGAAAATGAACAGGAGGACTACACGGTGCCTTAAATACCAAGTGAGAATCAGATCACATGATCCGACTTCAGGAAGGGAGTGACATGTTAAGACCTGTATCCATCCAGGATAGCTAAAAAGAAGTATAGAAGGTGGGTTGCAAAAGAGGTTGAGATGACCAGCTGAGGAGACTTGTTAGGAGACTATTTTAGGAATTCAGAAGAAAGGGTGAGTGAAGAAGATGAGGAGTTAGGGGTGGAGTAAAAAGTATCAAATGAAGCAAAAGTGACTTGGAAACTGATTAAATGGAGAATGGAAAGGGAAAGCCATAGATAGGGAAGACGCCCAAGTTTTAAGTTGGGGCATCTAAGTGAGTCATGGTGCATTCACAGAGATGGGATAAAAAGATCTGAGGGGGGGATGGGAGAGAATGTATTCAAAATGGAAATCTTGTTTTCAGCTCAGTTTGCTTTAAGTTCAGTGAAAAATAGTAAAGAGGTACCATCTTAAATTTAACCAACTTAATTTAGTAAAGGCTAAATATGCACTCCCTGAAAGTATGCATGTGTACACACACACACACAGACAGACACAGACACGGGGATGCTGCTGAGCTTGCACACAGCCTCAATTAAGATTCCAATGAAACTGACACATCAATACATTGCTGATAGGGGAGGAATTGGTGCAAACCTTTGAAAACTAATTGTGCCATATGACTGAATCATTTTGGAAGGTTTTAGTTCCACTTAGTAGAAAGCCCAACTCAATTGACTTAAACATAAAAAGCTTTTGCACATCAAAAGAAACCATCAACAAAAGACAGAGGCAACCTACTGAATGGGAGAAGATATTTTCAAATGATACATCTGATAATCTGGGCTTCCCTGGTGGCTCAGAAGGTAAACAATCTGCCTGCATTAAGGGAGATCTGGGTTCGATCCCTGGGTTTGGAAGATCCCCTGGAGGAGGGCATAGCAACCCACTCCAGTATTCTTGCCTGGAGAATCCCCATGGACAGAGGAACCTGGTGGGCTATAGTCCACGAGGTTGCAAAGAGTCAGACACAACTGAGCAACTAAGCACACACAGCTCATCTGATGAAGGTCTGCTGCTGCTGCTAAGTCGCTTCAGTCGTCTGTGCGACCCCATAGACGGCAGCCCACCAGGCTCCCCCATCCCTGGGATTCTCCAGGCAAGAACACTGGAATGGGTTGCCATTTCCTTCTCCAAAGCAGGAAAGTGAAAAGTGAAAGTGAAGTTGCTCAGTCATGTCCGACTCTTCAAGACCCATGGACTGCAGCCAACCAGGCTCCTCTGCCCATGGGATTTTCCAGGCAAGAGTGCTGGACTGGGTTGCCATTGCCTTCTCCATAAAGGTTTAATGCCCCAAAATATACAAAGACCTCATACAATTCAATATCAAAGTGTCAGACCTTTTAAAAAATGGGCAGAGGACTTGAATAGATGATTTTCCAAGGAAGACATAGTGATGACCAACAGGTACATGAAAAGAGGCTCAACATGAATTATCATCAGGGGTTTGCCCTGATCAAATCAAAACTATAATGATGTACCACCTCACACCTGTCAGAATGGCTATCATCAGAAAGACAGGAAGTAATCAGTGTTGGTGAGGATGTGGAGAAAGGAGAACCTTGTACACTGTTGGGCTTCCTTGGCGGCTCAGAGAGTCTCAATTGGTACAGCCACTGTGGAAAACAGTATGGAGGTTTCTCAAAATATAAAAACAGAACCCACCCTGTCCAGCATACCACTTGTGGGTACATACCTGAAGAAGACAAAAACAGTAGTTTGAAAAGATATATGCACCCCAATATTCATAGCAGCCTTATTCTCTATTGCTAATAATTCTAGGAACTATTAACTAGGTTGGTTCCTAGTATTCCTAGTTATGGAAGCAACCTAAGTGTCCACTGACAGATGAATGAATAAAGGAGATGTGATATTACTCAGCCATAAAAAAAAAAAAAGAGTGAAAATTTTTATTTTGAGACACGTGAATGAACCTGATGGGTATTATGCTTAGTGAAAAAGGTCTGACAGAGAAAGACAAATACTGTACATTTTCACTTATATGTAGAATCTAAAAAATACAAAAAATAAACAAAAATATAATGAAATAGAGACAGATCCCCAGATACAGAGAATTAGTGGTTTACCTGGGGGGGGAGATGGTGGTGGGAAAGGCAGAAACTACTAGGGGACTAAAGTAGGAACTACGAGGTATCAACTAAGCAATTTATAAGGATATAGTATACAGCACAGGCAATATAGTCAATATTTATAATAACTTTGCATGGAGTATCATTTATAAAAAATCATTACGTTATTCACCTCAAACTAATAAAATATTGCAAATCAACTCTACTTCGGTAAAAAAGTTGGAAAATGCTTTTATCAAGCACATATAAGTTTGACCTTATGCCAAATATATTTTTCTTTAAAAAATCCCTGTAATTTCACATGACAGGAACTGCAGAAGGGAAGAAGTTTAAGGCTGGATTAGTCGGTCGCTCAACGTGTAATGCAGATCAGAGTTCTTTCTGTCTTTCTGCTCCACCACCTGTATGTTTATTAGTTCTCCTTATTATCACACGATGAGTGCTATAGCTCCATGCATCACATCTTTACCCACCAATAACTAGAAACGCTGGAGGAGTGGGGGAGACAATGTCTTCCTTGCATCTGTTTTTAAAATTTAAGAAACTGTTTCCTGAAGTCACCCCTGCAGACTTCCCTTCACCTATATTGAAAAAGCTGTGTCATATTTCCACATGTGTTGAGTTAAAAAGTATCCTTATATTGGGTATATTTTTAGACAATATAAATCCCCTTATATTGGGGATTTCTACATGACCCTACCGAAAAAAAACAGTGGTTGTTTTTTTTTGTTTCCTGACTTCTACTAAACCTTGTAGATGTCTTCAGCACATTTGTTTTCCTCAGTTTCTTTGAAAAGAGTCAGCTAATCCAGCTTTTTATGCCTGAGGACCAGAAGGTGTACACCTGGGAAAAGCCAGTGAACTGGAATTGGTCTTTCCTGTTTCTGAGTCTCTTTGCACAACGTTTTCCTCCTGAGCACGACCTTATTGTCAACTGTCATCCTGAAATGTTTACAAATACAACGTGGAAAGAAAAGGATGAGGTCACAGCCCAGGATAAACTTTAAGCCATGTCTTTAGGACTGTTGCCATAGCAGAAATGTATCCAGGGTTGAAAAACACTCTTGAGTCACAGGAGTGTTATATGGTCCAGAAGCTGCCGAGCACCTGGTGTGTGAAACTCACACGTCACAGCACATGGGGACCAGGCTCAGCCAGAAGCCCCTGAAAAGAGGGGAAGCTGCTTTGCTGAGTTACGACCCTCCGTCCTCTGTCACTCGTCTTGTCCTCAGGAAAGAAGGAGGAGAGCAGATAGATTTGGTAACCAGCCAAGGAGACGGCAAAACATCACTCACAAATGTTCATTTTTTGAAGCGGTGGGAAGTTAATGCCTCGGCGTAGGACAGATGGGGTTGTTGATATTCTTTCTGCTGTTGTGCAAACAGTTATGTAAAGACATCTAGAAGAGCTAGGCTGGCTGCTGGGGTGGTTTCAGGGGAGAGGGCCTGGCCTTGGGGCTGGTGCCTTCAGTCCCCTGCCTCATCCTCTGGGGTGAATATATGCTGTGTGCAAAGTTTCATTGGCTCCAGAGCAGTGGCCCTTACTTGCTTTTGCTTGACGGAAAACTTCAATAATCTGGTGAGAAAAGAGAACTTCTCCCCACATAAGTGTTCATAGTCACGTGAACACACACTTCTGTACCTGCTCTTAAAGTCCTGGGGAGGGCCCTGAAACTCATAAATGAGGGTGTCCATAGAACTTCAGGTTGAGACCCTTTCTCCTAGAAAAGGAGTTGAAGCTGAGACCTTCAGTGGAGGAGGCAGTGAATGACCTGACCGGGATTTGCTCTTGGCTCAAAGGGAAATTCGGAGGCGGCAACGGCACCCACGCCAGCACTCTTGCCTGGAGAATCCCATGGACGGAGGGGCCTGGGGCGCTGCCATCCACGGGTCGCTAGGAGTCGGACACGACTGAGCGACTTCACTCTCACCTTTCACTTTCATGCATGGGAGAAGGAAATGGCACCCCACTCCAGTGTTCTTGCCTGGAGAATCCCAGGGACGCGGGAGCCTGGTGGGCTGCCGTCCATGGGGTCGCACAGAGTCGGACACAACTGAAGCGACCTAGCAGCAAAGGGTAATTAAAGGAAACCCAAGGGTCCTCTCTGTGGTGTCCCTACTTACCCCTTCCCCCCCAAACCCTAAACTCAACTCTAGTTATTCTGCCGTCTTCCCATTCCAGCCATTGCCCAGAATGTACCAAAATTCTTTCCTTATTCTACTGGGTTTAAAGTAAGTCTACACACTATTCATATGTCCAGATAGGTAGTATTCTCCCACACTTCACTGATTCTAAGTCCCATATATTTTTACCACATCCCTGCAACTGGAACGAGTCTTAATGTAGAAATAAACGAATTGAGAGATTTTAGCATGTCTTTCTCAGTAACGCAAAGCAAGCAGACAAGGTAATGAGGATGTACAAGAAGACGTAAACCATAAGAGTAACAATTTTGATCTAGTAGGCATATGTAAAAAGGAAAACAAGTGACTGCAGGATATATGTTCTTTTTGCGTATACATCTAGTAGTCACTAAAATTTACCAAATGCTGGGTGATAAAAACAAGTTCCAACAAATTTCTTAATACTGACAACAAACAAAGTATGTTCTCTGACCACAGTGGAATTAAACTAGAAATCAAAAATAAAACTAATAAATTGCCAAAAATTTAGAAATTAATCAGTACAATGATGAACATTTCATGAATCAAAGAAGAATTTACACCCAAACAAGCCATTTTTGCTCAGTCTTGAAAGTTTCCCATCGTCTGAATTCTCTCTACTCATTCAATTCTGTTCCCATCTCACTCCGACTCTATGTTCAGAAGTTTTTATTCACTAGCAACAAAATGTATGGAATACTGTATTGCTCCTCCAGTCTAATACTAACCATTATTAGGAAAATACAAGTGAAGTGAAGTGAAAGTCACTCAGTCATGTCCGACTCTTTGCAACCTCATGGACTATACAGTCCATGGAATTCTCCAGGCCAGAATATTGGAGTGGGTAGCTGTTCCCCTCTCCAGGGGATCTTCCCAACCCAGGGACTGAACCCAGGTCTCCTGCATTGCAGGCGGATTCTTTACCAGCTGAGCCCCCGGGAAAGCCCAGGAGAGTACAGTGCTTACTAGAGAAAGTGCTATTTCTGTGCTTTAGGACAGCGGCAGAATTCCACCTTGGGGCAGATGCCTCTGGGAGAATAGCTTAAGAACTGTTAGAAAAGGTTTCCCTGGTGGCCTAGTGGCTAAGAATCTGCCTACCAATGCAGGGCACGTGGGTTTGATCCCTGGTCCTGGTAGATCCCATAAGCTATGGAGCAATTAAGCCAGCACATCACAACTCTTGGGCCTGTGCTCTAGAGCCAGGGAACTGCAAAAAACTGAGCCTTCGTTCCACAACTACTGAAGCCCGAGTGCCCTAGAGCCCGTGCTCTGCAACAAGAGAAGCCGCCTCAATAAGAAACCTTCTCACTGCAACTAGAGAAAGCCTGCACGCAGCATGCCGCCAAAAATTTAAAAATCTTAAAAAAAGAAAAAGAAGTCTTAGACAAAGCTGGGACACAGTGTTTTGTCTGGAATGAAAGCCGTTGAGACAGCTTTTATTGTGCATTTTGTGTCATGAAGTAATAAGCATCTTCCCGCCTCTCCTCACTTCCCAGAAATGCTCTGAGAGACGAAAGTTTGGGGAGTTCTGAAAGAGAAGACTTCAAAAGAAGAGGTGAGAGAGGAGCTGAAAACAGAGGGAGGATGATCTATGACACCGTGGCGGCAGGTCAGACCAGAAGGTCTAAATGTGACCTTCTCTGGGTTGGAGACACGGATGGCAAGGAAGTGAGGTCCCCCTCAGTCCAGGGAGTAGATGTGGGTTTCCCTGGCTGCAGAGGGGACGTGCGGAGCAAGACGCGGGCATAGAGAAAGCAGGAGTAGGACAGACCCGAGACAGGCATCATGTGATACCCTGGGGATGACCATGCGGCTGGAGGCTGGGCCTGGGGGTGGTTAGTACAGAAGTGAGAGCAGACAGGGGAGGACAAAGACCAGGGATACGGAATTCGGGAAGGCAGAGTGCCTCAAAGAAGGTTCATTCCCTCCTCTTCTCTGAACAACTCTCAGTGGTTTGGGGATATGAAAGGGAAATATGACCCAGAAGCTGGGGGAGCTTAGAGGCAATGGAGCTACAATCATTTGTAGCTATCTCAATTTAAAATTGTTACTTTTGCTTCATGTATCAGTCTCATTTCTCCAAGTAGAAATTTTAGCTCCTTAAAAAAGACCAGATGTTGCCACTTCTATCTAATCTATCTCCATTAATATTTGTCTACACAGAGAGACACACACATATATATATGTGTTATTATATACACACCTATTTGCGTATGTATGTATATGTACACAGACACACATGTAAACACACACTCATATCTGTTGTATCTAACGTATCTTGTAAAGGTCCCAGTCTCGATTCATCTTGCACATGGAAGGCCCCTCCAGTATGTTACTAAATAGCTTGGGAAAGAAAGATTCAGCAACTACCACTCTTGTGCATATTTTGCTTCAAATTACTTTTTTGGTGCTGGGAGGCGACTCTTCCCAATTTTTGTAGCCAGTCTTTGCCGTGTGATGATTTCTGAATGGAAATCTCCAGTCGCTATGACAATACTTCATAGTTTTTATTTCATGTATAATTTCTTTTTACACACATATATAGATTTCCTTTAAAATGTGCTGTCTATGTACCGTTTACACAGGTATGATACACTTCTCATTTTAAAAAAAATGCAATTTCTTTTTGGCAAGCAGATTGCAAGCTTTTCTGTTGGCATTTCCACAGAAATATTTAAGTTCACAATTGACATAATGTATATGCCAAATAAGAATTTGATGCTTCATCAAAACTGGCATTCATGTGAAAGTGTAGGTTACCCCGATAATCAATGTGTCCCCTAACCTCTATTCAATGTCATCATAATTGTCAGTTTCCAAAGCAAACTGAAAAAATTCTTATATCAAAATACAGTAAGAAGTACTGTTTGCTAAATATAATCAACTGTTATTTGCTTCCAAAAACATTACATAAAGACAAAAGAATGAGTCCTATTCACTCCTGGGGTTCAGTGACAAGAGAGAAAGAAAACACTCAGAGTGCCAGAGATGGGAACTCAAAGTATAAGAGGCTCCTCTATTGCTCGGATGCAGGGGCTTGAATAAGGCACTTTATTTTCCTGTGCCTCCATTTTAAGTTTTTGTCATAATAATAAGGCAGCTTTTTGATGTCTTCCAGGAAGCCCCCTGGTTACTAATGAACTTCTGGCTGTCACTTTCCAACTTAGTGTTTATTACACTTGAGTCCTGTTTGCTGCTAAGTCGCTATAGTCGTGTCCGACTCTGTGCAACTCCATAGACGGCAGCCCACCAGGCTCCTCTGAATCCCCCATCCCTGGGCTTCTCCAGGCAAGAATACTGGAGTGGGTTGCCATTTCCTTCTCCAATGCATGAAAGTGGAAAGTCAAAGTGAAGTTGCTCAGTCATGTCCAACTCTTTGCGGACCCATGGACTGCAGCCAACCAGGCTCCTCTGTCCGTGGGATTTTCCAGGCAAGAGTACTGGAGTGGGGTGCCATTGCCTTCTCCAAGTCCTGTTTCAGTTCAGCCCAGTCGCTCAGTCGTGTAAAGAAAAAATGGTGGACCTCAGTGCTATCCTAAATGAGATATAATAATAATGCTCTGTAAACATGTGCTAAAATACAACTTGCTGTAAATTTCCACAAAATAACAGATCATGTTTATTGAAAGCTTTTCACATGCCAGCAACCATACCAAGTCCACTGTGTGCCTTAGCACATTTATCCTTGTGTTTTCACCATTAATGACACTATATCACCAAAACCACATAGTCAATAAAATTCAGTTTGACAATGTGAATTTAAATGTGATGGATTACATTGTTTTGCTGAAACTAAACCTTCGATGTGGGGTTTAATCATTGGGGGAAAATGAAGCCTTTAGTTTTAATCTAAACTAGTTTTTGTGTTTTAACATTAGTAATATTAACACAGAGAATGCCTGTTTATATACAACTATACTGGTGCTTGTAGCGTTAAGGTTTTATTTGATAATGGAGGATAACTTAACCAAAGCTCCAATGATGAGTCATGCTCTAACATCAGCTGTAATAGTGTCACCTGATCTCTCTGTAAAGCTGACCTGTTCACTTGGAAATAACGTTAAGATGATAGCGTTATGAAAGTCTGCATTAAATGGGTACCTAACCCAATAATTAGGTTTCCCAGGTGGGAAGGCTTCCCAGGCTTCAGTGGTAAAGAATCCTCCTGCCAGTGTAGGAGACACAGGTTTGATTCCTGGGTCAGGAAGATCACTTGCAGGAGGAAATGGCAACTCACTCAGGTATTCTTGCCTAGAAAATCCCACGCACAGAAGAGTTTGGCAGTCTACAGACCATGGGGCCACAGAAGAGTCCAATGCGATTTAGTAACTGAAGAACAACAACAATCCAATTATTCCTGGAGTCAGAAGTGGAAAATTCCCCATCATCTGGTTATGACCCAGTGAAGATGGAATCCTGGTGTGGCTTGTTCAGTCTTTGAGTTCTCATGGCAATATTATGGTAGATTTCAGGACTTGGTTCTTGCATTAGCTTCTCCATTTGGACTTTAATGAAACCCACATTCATATGATGAGTTGTCTAGCCAGCTGACTTTCACCCCCCCCCAAAAAATGCATTTGTAAATATAAATGTAAACTTAGGTACTGGAATAACTAAATAAAATTCTAAATTTCTCAAAGAAATTGTGGCTGCTCAAGGTTTCTTAGTCTTCAGTTAAAGACACCATTCACTTGGCATTCTAGCATATTCTGCCTGATGCTGTTATTTAACCTTTCACATATATGTCCACCTCTTATTTTACATGGGATTAATCCACAAAGCTTTTGAAAAATGCAAGGAGGCAATGGAAACCTTTTAAAAATATATCTATACTTATTTTCCAATAACTTGGCTTAAGATCATGCCAACTTCTGAAGGTCTTGTGTTAACGTATTTTTCAGGATACATTGGTGAAGATGGAGGCAGCTAATTACTCAATCAGGATGCAAGGTGGTTTCCATATAGACCTGATTTTCCATGAAATCATGTTTTTCTTCTCAAGATATGTGCTTGTAATGGTTAGTTTTTAAGATACCTGTTTAGTGAAACCACAAATATAAAATGTTAATTTTCCCTCCACCATCTTCTCTCTATTCAAGACATCAAGCCTTTTGTTCTCCCTACTCAAGGTAGAAAGTGATAAATCAGAAAGCAAAAAAAAAAAGGATACGCATTCTGGCTTTGTGTTTTGAAAGCTACGAGCAATAGTGAGGCATAGAGAAATGCCTGGGAACAGCCGTACTGAATCTCAGCAGTTGCACAGTACTGTACAACTCAACACAACACACACACAAAACACGTCTCTTTTGTAAAGGAAAAAAAATTCCCCTTAGCAAAATCCCTCCAGAAGACAGAAAGAATAGTCCAGTAAGTATGAGAGAGCACTGTTTGGGTAACTTTGCATGAAGAACCCTGGAGGGGTGAAGACTAAGGCATGTGACCTCTGAGAGTCGAGAGACCAGCTCTCTGCTTTGAGTAGACTTCTGAGGAGGCAGCAAGTCATAGAAGGGAATGACTACCTGGTGGAGTGGGACTCCAGGGCCATAGATTAATCCATTCTTGCCCAACTCCTTGCTTCAGAGTCCCGTCATTACTGTATCTCTGGGTGTGGCAGAGAAGCAGGGCCCAGGTTAAGGGTGCAGGCAGATAAGAAAGAGGATCCTACCCATAAAAGCAATCCATATGAACACAGAGCTAGGAACCATGTAAAGTAAAAGGCTCCCAGATTAAGAAACACATGCATTGGAGAAGAAATGGCAACCCACTCCAGTGTTCTTGCCTGGAGAATCCCAGGGACGGGGAGCCTGCTGGGCTACCGTCTATGGGGTCGCACAGAGTCAGACACAACTGAAGTGACGCAGCAGCAGCACTGAAGGTTAGAGGACTTGACCCCACACACACTGGTACTCTATTAAGTACTGACAGCTTTGATACAGTACCAGGACACAGGAGACTTGAAATTGACACAGATTATTCTGTTACAGAACACTGATATATTATGTTACATATGTACCTGAAAAGTGAAAATGTTAGCCGTTCAATCACGTCCAACTCTTTGCAATCCCATGGACTATAGCCCACCAGGATCCTCTGTCCATGGAATTCTCCAGGGAAAAATATGGGTTGCCATTCTCTTCCCCACAGGATCTTCCCAACCCAGGGGTTGAACCCGGCCTCCTGCATTGCAGGCAGATTCTTTACTGTCTGAGCCACCAGGGAGGCCCACATATGTATGTAATATGTTATATATAACAGATGTCTTTTATTATAATAAAATATCTATTTTTACCCTTTGTAATGCTCTTCACTCTAAAATCTATTTTATCTTTTCATAAGTAAAGTCTAGCTTTCTTTTGACAAGTCTTAGCATGATATATCATTTTCCATCCCTTTACTATTATTTTTGTCTTTATATTCAAAATGCCTTCTTTCTAGGCAGCTATGGTTGGGTCACTTTTTAATCCAATTTTACAGTCTCTACATTCTAACTGAAGCATCTGATCATTTAAGATGATCACTTGTATGGTTTAGTTTGAATATATCACCTTATCATTTGTTTTCAATTTATCCCGTTTGTTTCTTGTTCCCCTTTTCCTCTCTTAGTTTTTGACTTCTTGTGGATTAACAGTACTTTTTCTGATTTCATTGCTATCTCTTTTTTGGGGTTATTAGCTGAAACTCTTTGTTTTGTTATTTTAGTGTTTGCTTCACAGTTTATCTGATACATTTTTAACTTACCAAGTGATGTTATACAACTTCATGTATTTAAATGATATTGTACCACTTCACATACAGAACTAGAGTTTTACAAGTGTTCTGCAATTTTCCCCCCTCAAATGTTGTGCCACCATTGTATTGTCACGTATTTAGTTTAACACTGTCCACACTGAATTGTTACTTTTCTTTAGTCAGTTATGCTTTCAGTTCAGTCGCTCAGTCGTGTCCGACTCTTTGCGACCCCATGAATTGCAGCACGCCAGGCCTCCCTGTCCATCACCAACTCCCGGAGTTCGTTTAAATATTAATTAAAATGTTATATTTTCACCAATATAGATTCCATTTCCAGTCCTCTTCATTTTTTGTTTAAATCCATATCTCCATCAGGTACCGTTTTTCTTCTCTCTGAATGACTTTATTTAATGTTTCTTTTAGTGCAAGAACTCTTTCAGCTTTTATATGTTTAAAATGTCTTCAGTTTGACTTAGATTTTGAAAGACATTCTAACTGCACATATAAATGCATATTGACAATTTTTTTCCTTTCATAAATTTAAAATGTACACTTCATTACATTTTAACTTGCACTGTTTTAGATGAGAAATTTGATGTCATTCTTATTTTGTTCCTAAGTATGGGACTTTTTTTTCCACCCCCTTTGTCAGCATTTAAGATTTTTCTCACTGTCACTGTTTTTGAACAATCTGAGTATGATGTGTCCTGGGGTGGTTTTTTCTACATTTCTTGTGCTTGACGTTCATTGAGACTCGTAAATCTTTAAGATTACTGTCTTCATCAAATTTGGAAAAATATCACCTGTTTTTTTTTTCAAATACTTTTGTCCCCCCTTCATTTGGGAGACTCTCTTTATACCTATATTAAGCTACTTAAAATTGTTCCATAGTTCACTGATACTCTTAAATTTTTTCTTTTCTGTTTTATTTAAATAATTTCTATCACTGTGCCTTCAAATTCACAAATATTTTTCTGCCATGCCTAATCCTGTGTATTTTTCACCTCTGACTTTGTAATGTGTGTGTCTGAATGACCATCTCACTAGTTAATTTTTTTCTACTGAACTTTAAAAACGTATAGAGTACAGTTGTAACAACTATCTTTGTCATCTAATTCTTACATCATTTAAAATTTTTTTCTCATTAGTCATTATGTTCTCCTCCTTATTTTCATGCCAAGTAATTTTTGATTGGATACCAATCAAAATTTGGATGCCAGATTAATTTTACTTTGGGGGCACTGAGTATTTTTGCATTCCTATACATATTTCTCTTGAGTTTTACTCTGTAATATAGTTAAGTTACTTGCAAACTGTTTCATCCTTTTCAGTCTTGCTTTTAAGGCTTGCTAGGCAAGAGTAAGGCAGTACTTATGCTGGGGCTGACTATTCCTCCCTTTGTTGCTGTTCAGTTGCTTAGTCGTGTCTGACTTTTTGGAACCCCATGGACTGCAGTACACCAGGCTTCCCTGTCCTTCATCATCTCGCAGTCTGCTCAAACTCATGTCCATTGAGTCAGTGATGCCATCCAACCATCTCATCCTCTGTCGCCCCGTCTCCTCCTGCCTTCAATCTTCCCCAGCATCAGGGGAGTTGGCTCTTCCATCAGGTAGCCAAAGTACTGGGTTTAGCTTTGGCATCAATCTTTCCAATGAATATTCAGGGTTGATTTCCTTTAGGATTAACTGGTTTGACCTCTTTGCTGTCCAAGGGACTTTCAAAGAGTCTTCACCAGCACCACAGTTCTAAGCATCAGTTCTTTAGCACTCAGCCTTTTTTACCATCCAGCTCTCACATCCATACAGGACTCCTGGAAAAACCATAGCTTTGACTACACAGACCTTTGTAGGCAAAGTAATGTCTTTGCTTTTTAATATGCTGCCTAGGTTTGGCATTGCTTTTCTTCCCCCATAGTGAGGCAAGAGCCTTCTCCCTCTAATACCCTGTGAATCATGGAATTCTTCATGGCTGATGGAAACAGGTCATATTTTCAAGTCTGCGTGACTCTGAGGCAACTGTATCTCTAATCATTTCAGGTGAGTTTTATCCCGTCTCTGAAGGTACTCAAGTCCAGGTCTGGTCAGCACTCAGCTGGCTGTCGGAGGGGCCCCTGCGCAAATCTCTGCAGCATCTTCTCCGCGCAGCCCTTCACTTCTCCTGTCCTCTGCCCTGCAGTAGGCAGCCCTCCTGACCCCGTCAGTCTCTCAGCTCTGCCTCTTCACCCAGGGGTTCTTCAGGTTCTGCTCAGGCCCCCTTGCCAGCGCTGCAGGCTAGAAATGACCTCAAGGCGCTGAATCTGGGGGCAACTGTAGAGCAGGCTGAGTTAATTTGCTTTAAACGTATTTAGTAGCTTGTTTACCAGTGTCTTGAAAATCGTTCATTGTTCCACATACCTTGTTATTATTATTATTATTATTTTGGTTGTTTCAGGCAGGAAATGGAGACTAACAGAGCGTTCTGGTCATTAGCATGTCTCTAAAATAATGACTTTGACATTCCAGTTCACTATCGAGTCTCCAAGGTGACCAACGGAATGGCAGTGCGGTATCCATATAACATTTTCTTTGTCTAACTGATAGAGGAAAAATACAAAGTCATGGATGAGTTTCCATGGAAAATCATGTGTCCAGGTGTACTGGAATAAAACGCTATTGATTCCAAACCCTCTAATTGATCAGAGAACTCATGCAAATCATCATAGACTGAGTTTATCTTTATTCAGGTGATTCTGTCTTAAGATAAGTAGACAGTGTAAAGGATGGCAACAAGAAGAAATTTAAAGTATTTAAAAGGAAAACTATCTTTAACTTAAGCAGATAATTATGAACAAAAAGCTTTGATCATTTTAAGTGAATACCATCTATTTATTTAAGTAAATTACTTAGGCTATCTATCAAGTAGTTAAATGAGTGAGAGCCTTTAAAAGCCTACTTGAGTTATTCTGCCTCATCACTAGTTTTCTGCAAATTCTTTTAGTTATTGCATCAAACACAGATGAGAACCTCTACATGGCAGATGGTCCCTTTCTCTTTTATACCTTAAAGTGACATTTTTTTTCTGTTAAATATATTCACCAACTCAGCCTGCTTTTCTAAGTCTAAATTATATATTGATAAATGAGCAGTTTTTAAACAACTGAAATCTTCTGGTGTGAAGATAACAATACTCATATTCAGGGAATGTAAGTTTTCAGAAAAGAAGGTCTGGAACTTCCCTGGTGGTCCAGTTTTTAAGACACTATGCTTTCACTGTAGGGAGCACAGGTTTGATCCCTGGTCTAAAGTACTCTTGCCTGGAAAATCCCATGGATGGAGGGGCCTGGTAGGCTGCAGTCCGTGGGGTCACTAAGAGTCGGGCATGACTAAGCGACTTCACTTTCACTTTTCACTTTCCTGCATTGGAGAAGGAAAAGGCAACCCACTCCAGGATTCTTGCCTGGAGAACCCCAGGGACAGAGGAACCTAGTGGGCTGCCGTATATGGGGTTGCAGAGTCAGACACGACTGAAGCAACTTAGCAGCAGCTAAGAGAACTGGGGCTTCCCAGGTGGTGCTGGTGGTGCAGAACCTGCCACCAATGCAGGAGAGAGAAGAGGCTCAGGTTTAATCTGGGAGAATCCCCTGGAGGAGGGCAGGCAACCCACTCCAGTATTCTTGCCTGAAGGATCCCACAAACAGAGGAGTTTGGCAGGCTACAGTCCATGGGGTCGTACAGAGTTGAACACGACTAAAGCAACGTAGCACTCACACACACACTAAGGAAACTAAGATCCCGCATGCTGCATGGCATGGCAAAAAAAAAAAAATCTTCCCTGACCCAGCAAGGAAGGTTCCCACTTGCCAAAACAGCATCCTCTGACTTGCATTTTAGTCTCTCAGGAAGAAGAAAATTATAAACTGAGAAAGTTCAGTTCAGTCGCTCAGTCGTATCCAACTCTTTGCGACCCCACGAATCGCAGCACGCCAGGCCTCCCTGTCCATCACCAACTCCTGGAGTTCACTCAGACTCACGTCCATAGAGTCACTGATGCCATCCAGCCATCTCATCCTCTGTCATCCCCTTCTCCTCCTGCCCCCAATCACTCCCAGCATCAGAGTCTTTTCCAGTGAGTCAACTCTTCACAGGAAGTGGCCAAAGTACTGGAGTTTCAGCTTTAGCATCATTCCTTCCAAAGAAATCCCAGGGCTGATCTCCTTCAGAATGGACTGGTTGGATCTCCTTGCAGTCCAAGGGACTCTCAAGAGTCTTCTCCAACACCACAGTTCAAAAGCATCAATCTTTGGCACTCAGCCTTCTTCACAGTCCAACTCTCAGATCC